>SEMN01001025.1:0-124068 GCA_005408345.1 Macquaria australasica
ATATTGACAACCTCACAGACTGTCTGACAGATTACATAAACTTCTGTGTGGAAAACACCATCCCCACTAGGACTGTACGTTGTTTAGCCAACAATAAACCCTGGATTACTCCTGATATTAAGGCTCTCCTCAAGGAAAAAAAGAGAGTTTTTGTATCGGGTAACAAGGAGGAGTTAAAGAGTGTCCAGCGAGAGCTAAGGAGGAGGATCAGGGAGGGGAAAAACAGCTACAGGAGAAAGTTGGAGAGTCAACTGCAGAAAAATAACACCAGAGGAGTTTGGAAGGACCTTAAAACCATCTCGGGCCATATGGACTCCAAGCCCCGGCCTGCGGGGGATCAGAAGTGGGCAGATGACCTGAACGTATTCTTCAACAGATTCGATCAGGCATCTACCCCTCCCCCTGCCCCGTCTCCTCTGCAACCATCATTACCATCTACCCTCCCTGCCTACAGCCCTCCCCTCCCTCATCTCACCACTTATCACTCCCCACAGCCCTCAGCTTACAGCCACTTAATACACCCACACCACAGCCTGGGCTGGGCCCATCTCCCCATTTCACACCCGCAAACACCCCCCATTCAGCCCTCATGCCCCCTACCAGCTCAACCGGGCTGGTCCTCACAACATCCCAGGTGAGAAACGAACTGAGGAAGATAAGGGTGGGGAAGGCGGCGGGCCCAGACGGCATCAGCTCCAGACTTCTGAAGTCCTGTGCGGACCAGCTGTGGGGGATTGTTGAGCACCTGTTCAACCTGAGTCTGAAGCTGGGGAGGGTGCCAAAACTGTGGAAAACATCGTGTCTGGTTCCTGTGCCGAAGACCCCACACCCCAAGGACCTCAATGGCTATAGGCCAGTGGCATTGACCTCTCACCTGATGAAGACCCTGCAGAGACTGGTCCTTGTTCACCTGCGTTCGCTGGTGAGCCCATGTATGGACCCTCTGCAGTTTGCCTACCAACCCCGCATTGGGGTGGATGACGCTGTCATTTACCTACTTCACACATCCCTCTCTCACCTAGAAAAGGCTGGAAACACTGAGAGGATCATGTTTTTTGATTTCTCCAGTGCTTTTAACACCATCCAGCCCAGGATTCTGGGGGACAAGTTGGAGCACGCTGGGGTGGACCATCACCTGGCAGCATGGATCCTGGACTACCTCACAAACCGACCACAGTATGTGAGGTTACAGGACTGTGTGTCTGACACATTTCTCTGCAGCACAGGGGCTCCACAGGGAACCGTTCTGGCGCCTTTCCTGTTCACCTTCTACACAGCGGACTTCACCTATAACACTTTGAACTGTCACCTGCAGAAGTTCTCTGACGACTCTGCCATCGTCGGCCTCATCACCGACGGGGATGATAGGGAGTACAGAGAACTGACCCAGAGCTTTGTGGGTTGGTGTCAGCAGAACCGCCTCCAGATCAACGCGGGTAAAACCAAAGAGCTCGTGGTGGACTTCGGCAGGCGCAAACTCCCTCCACCTACACCAGTGAACATCCAGGGAACGAACATTGAGATTGTGAGATCGTACAAGTATCTGGGTGTTCACTTGAACAACAAACTGGACTGGTCAGACAATATGGACGCTCTGTTTAAGAAGGGCCAGAGCCGTCTCTTTTTTGCTCAGGAGACTAAGATCTTTTGGAGTGCAGGGTGCGCTCCTGAGGACTTTCTATGACTCTGTGGTGGCATCAGCTGTCTTGTATGGGGTGACCTGGTGGGCCAGTGGCATCTCTTCCAGGGATAGGAAGAGACTGGACAGACTGATTAAGAAGGCCAGCTCTGTCCTTGGATGCCCTCTGGACCCAGTGGAGGTGGTGGGAGGCAGGAGAATGGTGGCCAAGCTATCATCACTACTGGAGAACACTTCCCACCCCTTACATGTCACTCTTTCAGAACTGGGCAACTCCTTCAGCGACCGGCTGCTCCACCCGTAGTGTCTGAAGGAGAGGTACCGTAGGTCCTTCCTGCCTGCTGCTGTCAGACTCTAAAATCAGTACAACTCCCGGTAATCTACACTTGACTGTCAGTGTGCAGACTATTCACTACTATACTTCATCTACTGCTGTGCATTATCTTCATACATATATTGTATTCATGATGTTATCTACTTCATATGTTGCTATGAAATATTTTATATATACATGTATATTATATATGTGCAATATTTTTATCTTATCTATTTGTTCATACTTACAACTGCACTCAGTCACTCTATTATTTATTTCTGTCTATACTGTGTATAGGACTATTTTTCTATTTTTCTATTTATTTTTATTGTATTTCTATATATGACACTTTTGCTGGCTGCTGCAACGCTAAAAATTTCCCCGCTGTGGGACAATAAAGGCTTATCTTATCTTATCTTATCCTGTCTGAGCAGAGCTGAAGTTTTGTGTGAATGTTGTTTGTTGAAAGACAGTAAATGTGATCAGCTGTACTCACCAGTGTTTGGCAGAGACTCTGCTGTGTTGTTGAGAAAGGCCTGATTAAGTCAACTTTTTCTTTCGAGAGAAACACTGTTGTTGTTGACAAAAGAACTGAAACAGATCTCGTACAGAAGGCGGAAATGAATAAAATTTAAGTGCAGCACTTCTGCTTTCAGGCACAGTCAAAATGTACAAAAACACACAGAATTGGTTGAAATGTTTAATATATATATATATATATATATATATATATATACTCTATATATATTAGTGGTCTTTCACCTACTGTCCAGAAAACCAAATAACAAAACATTTACATATCAACCATAAACCTTCAGTTGCTCAGGAATGTACCACGTATGATTTATTCGAACATGTTGAAAGGATGAAAAAGGATGAAACTCCACATGGAACGTCCCTGGAGAATCCACAACTCAACACACTGCCGTCTACAAACACATGTACCACTTCATTACTGACCAACATTTACTTTCTATACAATTGAGAACACAGTGGTCGACGGCTTACACCAAATTTCCAGGACATCAACAACAGTAGCATCTAAACTGAAGAACCCAGTTAAAAATTGCTACATAACTTTACTCAAAAGTCCTTATAAGTTCATATTGTGACCAGATATCTGCATATTTACCTACTATTGTACACAACAGAGTCACAGCACTGTCCACCATGCAGTTCTCCACATGAAAACACAATAGATGGACCAAGATGGATTTGGCGCAGTAACAGTTGTGTCTCTCAACACTGCCATCTAGTGGCCAAAGTTAGAAACAGTGGTTGAAACTCTGGAAGCCTCCATAGGATCTACTGAACACATCTGTCTCAAATGTTATATTACTGGATTATTATTACTGAGGCATCGATGTATAAGCAGAATTTGACAGCTGTAGCAGCTCGAGGTGGAGCCAGTTTTATTAGTTTTGTGTGTAAAATAAAACAATATTTAGGAGTATAAAGTAACATAACATGGAAATACTCAAGTAAAGTACATGTACCTCAAATTTCTATCCAAGCACAGTACTTTAGTAACGTTACATTCAACTACAGATTAAATATTAAGATCTAATGATGTTTGTGTTCATTTTTGTTTGTGTTTTTCCAACAACAGAGAAAATGTCTAAACTTTAAAAGTAGAACAGAATAAATGTAATTTAGTGTTTTTATGGACATTTTATCTTCTACGACATTTTGTGTTTTGTTGGTCAGTTTATTGATCCATGCAAACACAACAATAAAAACATAAAACAATTAAGAATGTTATAGGTATTCACTGTGTTGTGAACAGTAAAGGATATTTTTAGGGCTGTAACTGTCATTATTATTATTAACTGTGTATTATTATTATTGATTAATCTTCAGATTCATTTTTCGATTAATCTTTCAGTCTCCGAAACGTCATTTTAAATCTCTCAGAGCCCGAGGTGAAGTCTTCTTGTTTCGGACATTTGGTTGGACAAAACAAGCAATTTGATGATGAAGATGATGATGATTTTTTGACACGTATTTAGTATAAATATGCATCATTTATCAGGAGATAAACGAACCATTAACACAGGGACACAGGATTAGACCTCAGGAAATGTATTTTAGTCTTCAGTGTCAGCATGCAGACTGAAATCACTTGACTGTTGTTGATGGACTCACAGCTGAGAGTTCAATCTGTAGACAAATAAAAACATTTCGCTTCCTCTTTGTTAACTTTCCAATTAATATATTACATCGTCTGCAGAAGCTTTTCCTAAGCCGCAGTTTGATTTGACATCTTTCTTGTATCATTTCCTGTTTATACAGAACAGTAAAGCGTATTTGTTTCATGTGCACATCCCGTCAAAATGTTATACCATGCAGATTATACTGGAATACAGTGTGTACTTTATAGTATAGTATAGTATAGATGTTTACGTAGCCAAAGCAACTGTGAGATAAAAACATGCAGGTAAACACAAGAGTTGTGATTTTGCTGTTAGAAATGTATAAAAACATTTAATCATTTATATTCTCAGTCGATATTCAGAAGGTCCTGCTGAGCTGAACTGGATCATGACTTTACAACTCGAGCTTGTATTTAAAAATCTGAAACTAAAAGATCATTAATTTAAAGGCTCAGTTCACCCAAATTACAAAAAACAAAACAAAAAAAAACAAACATATTTTCTCACTCACCTCTTGTGGTTTTCTTTGTCAGGTTTTAAAATGTTTGTCTCTGAGATTTCTGCCTGCGCCCAGATGCAGTGGAGATGTAAGGAATTGTTTCTGTGCTGCTCAAAGCGTTAAGAAAATCATATTTAAAAATTAAACAAAAACAATTTGGACTGTTTTCATTTCATTCCTGCATGACCAGATAGCAAATACTATATTTCTTCTCAAAGGCGAACACAGGACAAGTGACTGAAACATGCAATTTTTTTTCAGTGACACTTTAACAACCTTGTTTTCATCCACTAGGGGGCGGGGCGTCTCCACAGGACAAATCCTGAGGATTAGGGACTGGCCCACATCACAACTCTTATAATCCTTCATGGCCTCTTCGATCCTCTGCTGGAGGTTTTTAAATACAAACTCTCATGCACATCAGAAAATCAGCAGCTCAGCCTTTTTTAACTGTGGAGCTCCTCACCTGAGGCTTTACCTATTTACTCAGGATGTCTTTAACTGTCACTCTTCCTTTGTTTTGTTTTATCTTTCACATATTATATTGTTCTCACCTGTTGTTGCTGTTTGCTGCCTCTTTTCTTTGTGATTCATTTGAATTTTATTTTGCCTGTTTTTATTTGTTCTCTTGTTTCTATCGTAAAGCACTTTGAGCTCCACCCCCTGTGTGAAAGGTGCTATATAAATAAAGTTTATTAATATTATTATTACCTTAGTAATGTGTGTTGTGTTAGCTGGATGACTGACAGGACTGCACCTTCTGTTCTTCTCTATTTTATTCTATTGATTCCTTCAATTCAGTATGATTTATTGGCATAAATGTAACAAAGACAATGTTGCCAAAGCGTCAGGTAATAATCAGAATCAGATTTATTGCCAAGAAGGTCATTTAATAAGCATAGTAGAAAAATAGTTTAAATAAAATAAAGCAAATAAAAAGCAAATCAAGAATACAAATATAAAATAAAAATGTGAAGAAATATAAAATAAAATAGAACTGTACAATATATATTTATGAGAATAAAGAGCTGTACAGTTTGTGCAGAATGTGCAAAATATTATAATAATGAAATTAAAAAGAAAAAGGTTCAATTCATAAAAATCAAGAAAACAGTTTAAACTCTCTCACCCTTCCTCCCCCCTTTTCACAAGATAAATGAACCGGTCACTCCTCCTCCTCCTCCTCCACCCCTCTCGTGGAGTGTTAGATGGTACGACCCACTGCCCCCCTCCCAGTGAGGGAAGCATCAGTCAGACACTCACACACTCTGAGGCGTCAGGGCTTCATCTCTATCCTCCTCCTCCTCTTCTTTTTCTTCTTCTTCTCTTGTTATGACCCATTTCAGGAGCGACTGCCAAAGAGACAGATGTGAGTACCACACACACACACACACACAGCGGGATCAGTGTATCTGAGAAGATGTTGTAGCTGGAGACACATGTGATGTTGCAGTGTGAGTCCTACAAGGCAAGTGTAGGTGTGTCTGTGTGTGTGTGTGTGTGTGTGTGAGAGAGAGAGAGAGGAAACAACCAGTGAAATGAGAGCAGGACTCACATGAGGAAGATATTCTGCATGTTATATTTCATTCATCATTAACAGAAGATGAGGGGATGTTGCACTGTTACCTGTTAAGGCAGTTGTGTGCAGGTGTGTGTGTGTGTGTGTGTGTGTGTGAGATCCCCCCGGCTCCTCTGGTCCACATGTTGGAGTGTCCTCGCAGCTTGCTGCCATCAGTGTGTGTGAGAGTGTGTGTGTGTGTGTGTGTGAAAGTTGAAGTCGTTTCCTCTGGTCCTCAGTTTTTCAAAGGGCTGTTTGAGGTTTAGAAATTGGCTTTAGACTTCATTTTAGAATTTGATTCGAGATAACTCGACTAAGGTCTTATTTTTGTAGTTGTGACTGTTGTAATTTCAATAATAACAGTGACAACCACGCTGAATATGAAAATATACAATAGTTATTGGCAAACTGTTGGGAGAAACTGTGACGGACTGACACGGACTGTCGGTTTCCTCTGAGATGACAATAACGGTGACAGAAACCACTCAAGTTTGACTCATCGCATACTGTGTTCCCCTTATTTTAAAAAGCTAATTTAAATGACACGCATCATGTGTACAGCTGAGATCCTCCCAAATTTAATGCCAATTATAACTGAATTTCTAGAAAATCTGCACACAAAAAAACAAAAAAAAAAAAAAGAAATGGTAAATGGACTTCACATAAAGCGCTTTTTCAAAATTAACGGTTCCCAAAGAGCTTTATAGATTGGTCTCATTCACCCATTCACACACACACACACATTCACACACTGATGGAGACGGAGATGCCATGCAAGGTGCTGGCCTCCATCAGGAGCAACTTAGGGTTCAGTGTCTTGCCCAAGGACACTTCCACATGTGGACAGGAGGAGCTGGGGATCGAACCGCCAGCCCTGGGATTAATGGACGACCCGCTTCCCCTCCTGAGACCCCTGTGTGTTTCCATCCACTACTTTTCTATCAGTTAATTGGATGAATTTCATGACATTTACTGTTCTTGTATCATCACCTCAAGACAACTTGAAAATAATCATCTAAATCATATTATTAGCATACTTCCCATCACACATTGTATTTGTTCTTTTTCTAGTCTGATGGAGATTTACTGCGTGTCTTTAAGGACTCTCAGGTCTCTCCTTTGATGAAAACAGTGCTAACCACGATAAACATAAGCCTCCACACTCACCACTTGTGAGTCGAGTTCAAGGTCTCTGTTTATTCATCCATAAAATCATGGAAATGTCAGCGCTCACATCCTCACCACCATGCACGGTCACGGATGAGAGGTAACATCAGTGTTACACTTTCTAACAGTGGTCCGAATGTGGCTGCTAACATTTCAGCAGAGACTGTGATCGTCAGGCTGTGAAGAAACGACCCTGAAGAAACTCTGATATGTTATTTTACTGCTGCGAGAACTGACAAGAAACTCTTTTGACTGAATGTAATGACTTAAGAGTTTTGTACTTAAGTCACGTTCATTTAATTGAGGGTGTTACAAGCACAAGTAGACAAAGGCAGCAGTAAACAGGTCTGAAATAAGCTGTGAGACACATCGTTTCCTCCAGTTTCATAAAAAGTCAGAAAAAGAACCGTCTCATTCTGAGTGTCCGACCTGGTGCAACCTGGCTTTGGTTGATTCTGTTGTCTCTGTTCAATTTCCTGTGAAATCTGAGTCTTTTGCTGAAATCTGAAGGAGTCAGTGAAGGTATCACCAGTGATGAATATGGGGAGACTGTCCTGCCAAGAAAATAATGCCCCAAAACGACATTGACAGCCCTCTAGCGGCTGCAGGAATCATGACGGGAGCAAAAGAGGAAGTCACGTAGGAGGAGGTCAACAAAACATCACACTTCAACACCAGAGATCGCTGTTCGTTTCCTGTTTCCTACCGACTGTCCCCGAGAACTACAAACCTTTAAAGGCTTTTTTTCTGTTTGCATTCTCACAGCCAATAGGAACGCTGAAGTGACGTAAGCCGACTGACAGTTGGTATAGCAACGTCACTCACAAGATTTTTATTTTTCGCTTTGTCGAGTCAAAATCTCATATTTCCTCCATCACATAAAGCCTGGACTTCACTGTCGCTCCATTTGTTCCTGTTTTGATTTTTTTAAGGCGACCGTTACGAGCTGTTACACAGGTTTTTAAAGATGGAGGCTGCTGGTGCTTCATTGGCTCATGTGTTTGACCAATCAACTACACTTACGTCACTCAAGGTTCCTCTTGTGCTGGGAGAGTAGCTACTCTGAAGTAGATCGTTCCCAGTTCTTGCAGTGAGGACACAATAAAAACAGGAGGGGTCCTCCAACTGTTCTTAGAACTGTGAAAACGTTCCTCCGGTCCGAAAACTCCTACTGTTGGTTTCTTTTAACAACGAAGCTCCCCTAACCTTAACGAAGTAGTCATTTTAACCCAGACCAGGCTCTTTCCCAAAATGTAACCAAGTTGTTTTGTGCCTAAACTTAACCAAACTGTAACCACAGTGTTGTCACACCATAGAAAACAGTGATGTCATCAGACAAATGATGTCATCCATGATCCAGGTGCCATTAAACCACCGCAGAAGAAGAAGAGGACACAACGATTCAAAGAGCTCCAGTCAAAGAGAGGGAGAACATGATGGAGATATGAGCTTTCTGTTAGTTTCATGTGTTAATGTGAGGAAGGTTACAGCCTCCTCATCGCTCCACACACATCTGATGTTTTCAGCCCTTCACTTTAACTCACAGGCTTCATGTACATCATCATTTAGTCTGTTTCCATTCACTTTTTATCCAACTTTTCCTCATCAACCAAGCGTAAAAACTTTTTATTTTGTGATATTTCACCTAAACTGGTGGCTGGAAACCCACTAACTGATGACAAGACAGCAGCAAACACGTCGTCCGTCCTCTGAAATGAGCTGCGAGACGTCGTTTCCTCCCGTTTCATGAAACGTGATCAGTGGTGTCAGAGTTTCAACAGGATGAACATCAGACAAGTTTGTTCTGAGACATAATTTGGGCGAACAGACAGAAAGACAGGAAATAATGAAACCAGGATGTGGAGGAGATGAAAAGAGGAAACTAAATGGATCAGTTGTTTCCAGTCAGATCATCCAGATGGTCTGAATGAGAAGCTCCTTTATTATTGGAGCAGACAGGTGGTGAATGATCTGTCATAGCTGAATTTAAAATGTTGTTTCTGGCGCTTAAAAAGTTAACTCCAGTGCTGCTCTTGTTTTCACTAAACAACAGCTGGTTTTATTGCTTCCTGATTATTTATTAAGTCAGGATTTACAGAAAGACCCTTTTCAGGTCACCTGACAGGAAGAGGAAGTCATGTGATCAGGTCATGAACAGCTCACCTGGATGTAGTTTCTGTATGTATCCTGATGGATATGGAGGCGTGGTGAGTTTTACTGGATTTGTTTTATACTTTATTTAACCAGGAAGTCTCTTGAAACCTTACGTGTTTTACAAGAGAGCTCTGGCCAAAATGAAAACTGGTTAAACATGGAAATACACACAGTTTAAAAAGACCTAAAAGACAGAGAAGAAACAATTGATTTGTCTATTTAAAATCCTCAAGTTATTGTTTGAATGTGGTGTTTGAACAGCTGATACGATGGCCGTAATCCCCAAATCTGAATTCCATGTGATACAACCAGCTGCAAGAGTTGATGTTTTTCTGAAATAAGTTCTGCCTGGTTGATTGGCTGCATATCTGGACCCATGAATATGAGTTACATCTTACTTCTGTCATCTTTCTCTGCTGCGCTATGCTTCTTCTGGATCTTATTACAGAACTGAGATAGTGTGTTGAGTGATGTTGAAGAATGGAGAATGTGATGAACTTCAGATTATGTGCACTGAGAAGAGAAACGTGACAAAAAAAGATCTCCATCACAGCTGTAGCTTGAATGACCCTCACAGACACAACGCGATTTGTGCTGCGCTCGCCGCTGGGTTCAGCGCACATCTGACCAGGTGTTCAGGGAAGTCTGAGACTACGTCATTTTGCTGTTGCCACCTACTTGGTTGGAAACGTGTTTCCAAGACAGGGTTTTCCTCCCGAGGTCTCGATACAAGCGTGAACTTGTGCTGTACAATTCAGGGAATTCAGACACGCACAATATTAGCTTTTCCGTGCCCGGCTGGCTGCCTTGCTTCTATTGGCTATGCGGGTATTCGTCACAACGTTCAACCTGGTTGAACTTTGGGGCGCAAGCTCTGCGAGCGGCGAGCCACTGGAAATACTGGGTTTCAGAGCGCAGTGCTGCCGTTGTCGCATTGTGTCTGTGGATATTATTCCTGGCTGTCTGCATGCAGACTTCGGTGAGACTCGCTGCTGCAGTTTGGTTGATAAACTAATTTTAGTGTCTGTTGTTTTTGCATATTGATTTAAATTAAAGTATGTGAAACATCACATTAAGTAAAGTAAAACACTTGCAGCATAGCCTGTGTTATTATCTTTATGTAGCCTACAGCTTCATATTTTGGGAGGATAATTAAGCATAAATTGCTTTACTTCCACTTGATATCCGCATCCTGTTAGTGTTCCCTGCGAAACTCAAAAGTTCAATATATTTAGAGATCCGGACCCAGGTATACGAAGGCAACAAAACACTCAAACATCCCGGCACTAGTAGTAATACTTTAATGGTAAATTGGTACATTAAGTCCTAAATGAACTAAGATAAACCAGGAGGTATGTTGTGTCTGGGCCTGTTTTTAATTTTCATTGATAGTTTTAGTTTTAGAAACTTAACAGTCTGCTGCAGCTTCTCATTGATCTGTAATGCAGTCCATCAATGAGTCAATCGATTCCGCCCTCACGATCAAGGATAAATCTTCAAAAACAAGAGCACAGCAAAGTGAGAAAAGTCTGAATATGTTCTACAGAAAAACATGTCACAAAGCACACTTTGTAACAGGGATTATTGAGTTCTGCCACTCTGATCTTTCACTGATTCAACGCTCTGAAATCTGACAGAAAATGTTGCCGGCAGGTTGAACTCAGCAGCAACCAAAACAAACGTTTAGCTTTTGTGCTGCTTATGCTCTGAAACCTGTCCGCTCCAAACTTGTTCATCAAAACTGACAGAAATCTGGCGGAGGCGGACACATCATCATCATCGAACAGATATTGCCTGACAACCAGTTAAAAACAAACAGAAATGGCCGGACAGAAGCGATTGTTGTGGCCTCGTCCTCTCGCCAGCAGCCGGCCTCTGCTCTGCTCTGGATTTCCTGCCAAACTTTGAATGGCCTGTCCCTGAAAACCAATAACCACGAGGGTGTGAAATTGTCCTGTCATCACTCCTCCTTCCCTCCTCTCTCATTTCCCCCTTCTCTTTCTCCTCCAACCCCCCAACCCCCCCCATCTTTCCCTACCTCTCTCTAAAGATGATGTGTCGTCCAAACAATGCAAAGCAATAAGCAAGCAAATAGCTGTAATCACTCAGTCGATGATGCACAATCACCCGCTCAGCACGCGGCGGGAGTCGTGGCGACCTGGCAGCCTTATCGATCTCCGGGGGGAGGGTGGAGGGGGGGCGATTAAAGGCACCCCGGCAGTTAACAGATGGTGAGTGACGGCGCTCATAAACCTCACACTAAAAGACTAATGTCCTACAAGCTGCAGCCGGCATGGAAGCCGTAAACAACCCTGCCGCCGACTGTCAGCGCTGCGGGTGGGGAGAGAGGGCTGATGGGAGGCGAAGGGCCAGCTGCTGCCTTACCGAACCCGGCTTGACGTGCGGGGGGTCCTCGGAGCCGTGCACCGAGCTCTGATAGAGGTCGTGCAGAGACAGACTGCTCTCAGCATTCAATTACAAAACCCAAATGGTGACTGAACGGTTCAGTCTGACTGAAGAGATGGAGGGAAGCAGAAAGCCAGAGAGGACGCCGGCGTCTTTTTGCGACAACAAGGAAGTTCCTTTATGATCCCAACAGAGACGAAAGTGTGTCGTCTTAATCTCAAATAGCTCGCAAGAAAACGCTTATTTTTCATCACGCTAAGCAGCTTCTGTCCACACTGAAATATCTCAACAACTCTTGGATAGATTGCCATGAAATTCTGTACAGACATTCATGTTCCCCAGAGGATGAATCCTACTGATATTGATGATTCTCTGACTTTTCCTCTGGCGTCATCATGAGGTTGATATTTATGGTTTTTGGACGAATTGCCATGAAATTTGGTTCAGACATTCATGTTTTGAATGAGTGAAATTAAAATAACTTTGGTGATCCTCTGACTTTTCCTCCAGCACCATCATCAGGTCAACATGTTAATGTGTCCAACACTTTGGTTTATTTCCTACAAAACTAATGACATCAGCCTCAGCTGTGCTTTGTGCTTAGTGCCAATTAGCAACTGTTAGCATGCTAACACAATAAACTAAGATGGTGAACACGGTAAACGTTATACCTGCTAAACATCAACATGTTAGCATTGTCATTATGAGCATGCTAACATTACCATTTAGCTCAAATCACCACTGTACCTCAGTACAGCCCCACAGAGCTGCTAGCATGGCTGCAGACTCTTATTCTTGTTATTTTATGGTTCAAAACAAAATGATTCTGTGATTCTGGAGGAAGCAGTGCGCTCACTTTATAACTGGAACAACGGGACAGACTGACTTGATGGCGGCAGTTAGAAAAACAGAATATTCTTCACTTGAGTCAGAGAGAAGAAGTTTTGTGGAGCTTGTTTCAGATCCATCAGAGTTAATCAGAGGAATGTTTCCCACAACCTTCTGCTGATCAATATGGCTTGCCTCTGCTGCTGATCAATGGAAATAACAGAGTCTGGCACTGTTTCTTTATATAAATAGCCCCAGAGAAAACATTATTCATGTTATAGTGATGGTGAGGTACAAGAAACAGCAAAGATCACCGTCTCTGCAGCACTACGGAGCTTTTTAGTTTCTGGTTTTGCAGCACATGTACATGTTTCCAGGAAGTGGTGAAGAAAGATGAACATTTAGCAGCTAAAGAGCCAGATATTTTTCTCAGGAGTTGGTGGAGGCCAAACCAGAGCTATAAGGAGAGAGAATATTGGACTTAAACTCATCAAGTGGCCAGACGATGCCGTGTGTCTGTCAGACACAGAAGTGTTTATGATGTGACGTAATTAAACATAATTTCTCTTCCAGAACCATTACAGGTCACTGGTTCAGAAATAACAGTTTTCTGATCTTACACACACACACTCTGGTTAATGTTTGGTCAGGTTTAAGCCCAATAATGGTTAGGGTTTTAATAAGTACTTTGTTGCGTTTAGAGGACCTATGATAATAACCACGTGGTTAAGGTTAGGGAACGATCATGTTCATGGTTAAAAGAAACCAACTGTCATTTGGAAACAGGAAATGAATGGCGGTCTCCCGAAGTTGTGTACACGATATGCTCGGTGTTCAAGTGGTAAGTCGTGAGAACAACATGGACGCCAAAAGACTCTCTTGTCTCTTGTTCTCCTAACATTCCAAGAAATGTTGACTTACTTTCTATTTATATTGTAACGCTGGTTACTCTTAGCGTTAACTATAGTTACTAGATTAAAATTAATCTCGGAACGAGGGTAAAATAAGAGCGCGGGGCAGCTTCATCTTCAACGTGATAGATCACCTCACTGTCTTACATCGTATCACTCCGCCAATCTTAACCATCATTAACATCACAGGCAAGGTGCCACATATAGTTCCCGAGCAGCATACAACATATACACATACATACATATGTGGTTACCATTAATTAAATAATGCAATAATTAAATCTGAGAAGGTAATCTCTAAAATAAATCTTCACAAAACTAAATCTCATCTTACAATATCAACATTTTCCTTAGACATATTATACAATTAAGAAGAAAAACTCTATATGACTAAAATAACAATATATTAACATAATATCCACCAAAAAATGAACTTCATATGGCCTCCACCATTTCTGAAAACGTCAGCAAACACGTCACAACTCGGAGCTTTCAGAAAATTTCCACTTCTGAGGTCGTGAATATCACAAGAGGGAGGCGTTCATATGGACTCTTCTCGTAAACATAGAACCATTTGAAGGCACCAACAGTCTGATCCATCCTCCCCGGCCTCCTTCTTCTGTTGCTCTATAATATCGACACCTGACTTCCTCCTTTGCTCTCGACAGACAAGAGTCATAACTCCTACAGCTGTTAGAGTCACTTGAACATAAACAGATGCCATTTTGGGGATCCAGACAGACTGATGCTGCCTGGAGTGTTAGGATTTTAAGAAGGCAGCATGAAGTGACAACTGAGTTAATGTTTTTTTCTCTCAGAATCTCAGAATCTTTTTCACAAGGCCAAAAGCCTCTTTCTGTGTCTGTCTCCTGCTGACAGACAGCTACATGTCTGTTGTTGAAAAGGGGGGGAAGCAAAATGAATGTGAGAGGAAATTAATTCCAGTCTGACAGATGGAGGCCAATTAGACTCTCAGGCCGCTCGTTAAGGTGGCCGGCTGAGCCCGCTGGGTCTGTGTGTGTGTGTGTGTGTGATTGTTTTTGCTCTATTCATTTAGTTTTGTGAGTTGTGTAAGCCACCGGGAGTTTATGGAAGTTTGTTTACTGTGCAGCAGTCTGTGCGTGTGTGTGTGTGCGTGTGCGCCTGCAGCAGGGTCAGACTGTGTTACCTGTCCACCTTCATCGCCATCTCCCTCGGGTCGGGTGGTGAGACACCCAGCGTCAGTCAGCGTCTAACCTGATCTGACTGGTTTGTTTTTGTTTTTCAGACACCGGGATGAACGGTGAGCTGAGAGCCGGTCGCACCACGACAGCCAAGAGAGGAAGCAGCGCCCCCGACAGGTGAGCCTGCACCGCTACACTGTGTGTCCAGGGCTCAGGTGGTAGAGCCGGTTGGGGAGGGCAGCAGCTTAAGTTTCCAGTGTGTCGGACAATTTCTGTAACTTTCCGAACCCACACCCACTACACGCTGCATGTGATTGGTCGGCTGTGTGGAGGTGAGAAAGTAAGCTGGGTTTGAACTTTCTCTCTCTCAAGCTCTCTGTTTTCATTCTTTACACTTTTTCTGTCACTTTTCATCATGAATGACTTCCAGGAGAGACTGTGGTCCCCATATTTAAACTATTTCGTGTCTCCCCTCTTATGGGGCTTTTTTCATTTCTTTATGCAAGATTGGAAAACATTTGAGAGCAGCTTATTGATTTCACATTCAGATTTTGTAATGGTCTCCATCAAAACCCCGTCCTCGCCCAGCTTAAGCCCTTCTTCTCGCACTCCGGCTGCTTCTGTGCGCTCGTGAAACTCTCAGATTTCTGCTCTGCTCTCTGATTTTTTTGTGCAACAACCCTGTCAGAACCTCCCAACCAATAGAATACCAGGTGTAATGTTGACCAATGAAATCATCGCTGCCTTGTTGCGGGAGTGTTTGCTTTACTTCTTAGAGTGTCTGGTACGTGCAGTTCCTCTTGGAAGTTCGGAACAACTTTAAACACTTTTGGTTCCCGATGTTGAACGAGCCGCTTCTTTTCTAGTCTCACCTGCCCTTTAGAGTGCAGCAGGTGGAGGTGGAGAAGGCTAATATGATGTTACACACACTGTAACTGTCTCATCAAATGACAGTTCATTGATGTTTTAAAGTTGTAATCCTTCAGATTTCAGTACAAACACTTTGTTGAGCAGCTTCTTTGTCAGAAATGCATGAGAATCTGTTTACAGTGCAGCCAAACAAATTAACGCTGTTTTTATGAAGAAGTCGGATAATTACTGAATGAACATAAATAGTATCAAAAATGTGTAGAGGTAAAGTACTGTACTTAAATACAAATTTGAGGTACTTGTACTCTTTTCACACCACTTTCTACTCCTACTCCACTACATTTATCTGACAGCTTTACTTACTAGTTACTTTACAAATTAAGATTTTGCAACATGAAGAGCTTTTAAAATATGCTTTGTTATACATTAGTCGAGCTGAAACAATTAGTCAAATAATCGATTAGTTGATTGACAGAAAAATAATTTGATAATCATAAAGTAATTTTTCATGTAAAAACATTTCATGGTTCCAGCTTCTTTTCCCTTTTAATTATTTTCATAATTTTAATGTATTATTATTAACTCATGAGTAATATAATCTAATGATACATAATAGTATAACAGTCACAGGGGCCATTCTTTTTTTATTATACTTACATACTTTAACTCAAATAACATTTTCAGTGCAGGACTTTTACATGTAACAGAGTTTTTTTACAGTGTGGTATTAGTACTTTTACTTAAGTAGAGGACCTAAATACTTCGTCCACCACTGAAAATGAGGTTTGATTTAATTAAAATATTAAGGATTATAATTTTAAATGCAAATGCAATGAGAGAGACTCACCTGTCAAACACTCCAGCCTGGTGAGTCTGTTTAAACAAACCAAACATGTTTATTTTGACAACATTTAGTGTTTTACAGGCATATTGAATGCATATTTTTAGCAGCAGTGCTGTTCAGTGCTGGTGTTTGTCTGTGGTTCTGCTGTTGGTGTTTGTGTGAGGCTGACAGTGAGTGACGGTCCAGCTGTCCCCTGCTTTAACCTCATTCTCTGTTTACATGGAAACTAAAGCCAAACTGTCCTCCAAATCCCACCGCCGCCCGCCGCTGGACGGATTAAAGCCGGGACGAACACGACTCAGCGCCGGCCAGAGCCGGGATTTACAGCCAGGCAGCCACACAGCCAGCTCCACAGAGACTGAGAGGATCTGTGCAGAGAACCAGTGGGAACAGTTCATTCTGCATGGACCAGCGCTGCTTAGACTTTCATATAATTCACTCCCTGCAGCTCTGTGAGAGAGCAGGCAGAAATAAGCTGTTTTAGCTCACCGTTATTGTGAGGGGTCACAGGTCACAGACTGAACTGAGAATGTTGTTTGGATGATAGAATAAATCCTGTCTGTCAGTAATCAGTAAAGCAGAAAAAAAATCCACCACAAACTACCTACAAACATTAGCAAAATACATAATTTATTCGATAATACTGATCCAACAACATTAAGTGCAGCGGTGGAAGAAGTACTCAGATATTTTATGTAAGTAAAAGTACTACAGTGTAGAAATACTCTATTACAAGTAAAAGTCCCACATTCATAAGTAGTACAAAAGTATTAGCATCAAAATATACTCAAAGTACCAAAAGTATTCATTATGCAGAATCATATAAATTATATTATTCAATCATAATTATTGATGCATTGCTTAATTTAATGTTGCAGCTGCTAAAGGTGGAGCTAATTTTAACTACTTTACATACTGCTGGGTAGCTTGAGAATTTCCTTGGGGATCAATGAAGTCTTATCTTAACTTATAATAATACATCAGATGACTGAAGCAAGTGAAACGACTGAAGTCTTCTTTACCTGTAATTAGGTGCTGTTGGTAACAGGTTGTAGTCTTCATATCGCCATCTTTCTTGTTTCCATGTGCTGATGTGTTGAAGAGCCTGTAGGATTATTATCAGGTCTTTAATGACATTTGAAGCGAGCAGATAATCTTTTTCTCCTCAAGGAAACTTTGTAAAGCCAGAAAGATCTGACTTTGATGAAACTTGGGACGACACGTATTAGTTTTCCCTTGTTATTTGTAATTTTTCCCCCTTGTTACTTGTGAATACTTTTGTCATTGATGAATGTTGGATCCTCACTGAGCTCCTGGATGTCTTCAGGCGAGTTCTCTGCTGCTCAGAGCCGGTTCAGTGTCGTTAGTTTTGATTAGGAGACAGAGGAGGAGGCCGAACCCATCTGGAACTCAACCTGGTGCGTTCAGACGGGGAAACACTGCAGAAAACACACACACACACACACACTGATGAGGAGAGTTGTGTGTGTGGAAGGTGGTAAAGATAGCAAATGTTCGTGCCAATATCACTTGATGATGTTTGTATGTTGTGTAGGAACATTTCGATGTAAATGATCAAGGTGTTAGTGGGAGGCAGACTGGACACACTGGGATGCTTCCTGGTTAAGAGTGGGACAAAATACCAATAATGTGATGTATTTATTACTTTATTGATACTCTGGCGTCAGTATTGAGCTATGTTGTTACTGAGGCAGAATTGTTTTATTTCCTTTCCTGCAGACATTTTAGTCTGAATTTATGGAGGACCGAAACTGCAAAAATAAAAAATAAATGAATGACTCAATAAATAAATTAATATTAAAAATAAATGTAGGCATTAATTGCAGGTATTAATTAACTGACAATTTTATCAATTAATTAATGCCTACAATTTATTTATAATATTATTTTTGATTCATTTAATGGCATATTAATTTATTTATTGAGTCGTTTATTAATTTATTTTTGATTTTGGCAGTTCCTTCATAGAACTGGGTTTTTTGGCAGATTATTGGTCTTTGTTTGCTGTGAGAGTATTTTAAAAAAGCTCAAACTGTCTGCGCTTACTGTTTGATGTCAGGTCTGTAAAACACTCAGCTCAGTGTATGATTGATTTCTTCTTTTTGAAAAGATATTTAGCTGTTTTCTTCTCCAAGTACTCAGATATTGTCTCGTAGTGTGGATGATTTTCTTGCAAGATATTATATATTTATACTGCAGAATCACCTTTACCATGACGCTGTCGTTACTGCAGGCTAAATATCTGGATGGTATCGTCTCATGATTTACCCTTCGATTCCCCGCTCTGTCCCTGATCCTCCTCAGCTTCGTCTCTCGGGCTGAGGCCCTCAGAGAGCCGCCGGTCGCTCCATCCTGCATTTTAAATCACTTCTGTCCCCGCAGCCGTGCTTTTATGTTTTAAAGAGAAGCTTTTCAAAGCAGTAGCGCCTGCATCGCTGAGGTTCAGAGACAGAGAATCCCGGGGAAACTCTGCACTCTGGTCTGAGGTGAAGGAAACAGAGCTGTGAAGGTGTGCGTTACACTGCACCGTGTTGTGAAGTTAAGCAGCTCTAAAAAGAAAAACATGATTCCCTCCAGTCTGTCTCCTCTCTGGCATCACTGTGATGGCTTAGAGCTTCCACCGGCTGCCTGATGTTTTTTAATTGATTAGTCGTTAATCAGATGAGTTGATTAGCTGCTGAGGTGTCTCTACAGTAGATGGAACACTACACACCGATAATGCTGTTAGAGGAATCAGGAGGAATTGTTTGGGTTTGTTGCCATAGCAACTGACCGCCTTCCTGTAATTTCACATGATCAATGGAACATAACTTGATTGTCTGAATGTTGGTTCAATTTGAATGGATTGCTCATCCTTGGTATCCCAGGTGTTTAATCTGAATTTTGTAACTCTGAATTTGGCCTATCAAATTTGAACAACTTGAAAATATATTAAAATTTTTTAAAACTTCAATTTTTGATTCTGAATTTGTAAACACTGAAAAATAGAAGTGAAAATGAGTTATTGAAAATTAAAAGAGTTGAAATCAGAGGCAAAAAAAATTCAGATACATCATTTCAATGCAAAAACATTCAGTGCTAGAAATTAAATGGCTTTAAAATGTCAAAATCTGGTGAGACAGATTTACTTCCATATTTATGCCTCAGTGTCATGATGCGTCTCTACTGCTGCATTAATTGTCTTCTGCCATGAGACTGATAATTGATCCTGGTCAGATTCCCGATGCTCATCTCTCTCAGGTTGGCTCTTATTCTTCTGAGGTATTATTTTTACCTGCCAATAGTCAATAAAAGTTTCCATTCAAATGTTCCAAATTTGAACTGAATTTCCAGAAAATCATCAAAAGAAAATGTGAATTAATCCTCTCCTCTCTAGTCGGAGCCATTAAACCATTAAAGAAGAAGAACAGAGCGGACGATGGAAAACATGATAGAAATATGACATTTCTGTTAGGTTGTCTGTTTCCATTACACTTTGTTGCATTTCACTTTTATCGATACACTAACTTTTCCACGTGTAAGTGTAATTTGCGATATCTTGACTGAAATGCTAGAGGGCTTTTCATTTGAAACTGATACAGGAAGTGTTGAGTAACAGCGTAATGCAGTAACTTTAACAAACGGGAACTGATCAAAACGAGACTTCGTACTAAAATATGACCAACTAAACTTATCAAACAGAGGGAATTAGAAATAAAGGCCTGCCTCTAACGCAAGTCTGCTTCAGATAAAGACCTGGTACCTTCTGCAGTTCAGGTAAATTAAGGCCCTGGTCACTATTTGAGGAAATACGGTAATTTGTTTACAAGTTAAAGGTTTCATTTTTGAGATGACATTTTTTTGCTTCAGTGAGATTTATTCTCTGTCAAATTCTTATTTGTGTTTGATATTTAAGACATTTTGTTTGACTTTATTGACTCAAAAGTGATTCCATAGAAAAGACCACAGCAGAAGAGACTGTAAAATCTAACCTGAGCTGGTTCCTCAGTTTCACTCACACAGATACAGTAAGTGAAGCTGTTGTGACTCTGCAGTGTCTCTCCATGTTTGTTCAGGGGGAAGTGAAGCTGTTTGTCATCATGTTGGATGATCTGTGTCACAGAGTCCAGCAGCTGTTAGTTTAACATGACATGATGTCTTCAGTCAGAGCTGCTGTCCTGCTGAGCACACACACACACACACACACACACACACACACACACACACACACACACACACACACACACACACACACACGCACACACATACAGAGGCATTGTTGTGCAATTATGCAACTCCTCTCCAAGGCTTCACTAAAACACTCCAGTTTGATCGATGGCTGCATCCTCACTGTGTTTGGTATGATACAGACTTGTGAGGACCCTCATTCAGTGCGTTTACGTGCACTTGTTTTTGTGACTTGGCGCCCCCTACAGTTTTGGGAGTGCAGTTCCCCCTCATGGACAGCTGTACACGTGCATTTGATCTGGATCTGGTGGCTTATGATCAAAAACTAGCGAGTTGACTAGAGGTCCACAGTCTCAGACTACATCTACACTACTACATTTTTGTTTTAAAACACATAACTTTTGCTACGTTTACACCTAGCGTCTACACTACTCTGGCGTTTTCTAACCTCTAAAACAGAGACCTTTAAAAACGCTGCTGACCCCGTCTTAGTTTGAAAAGTTTTAGTGAGGACGGGGGCGGAAACAGACGTTTTAAAACGATGACGCAGACACCCACGTTTACTTCCTGATTCGGTCTTATCAGCCATGACGTGTCCTTCCCTTATTCGTCACACCTGTATCAGCCTTGACTCTCAGCGGTTAATTCAACATTAATAACGAATCACAACACTTCCTTTCATTAACAGTTCCACCTGGTCGTCGGTCCAAGCAGGGAAATCTCTGCTCTTACTTTTCTCCATCGCTGTTCTTCGTTCGTAGTATTTTCTACAACTAACTAAGCGACCAACCACAGAACAGACAATCTGCTTCCTGTTTACCATGACCATGGATGGTCATGTGTTTTCAGGTGTGTAGTATGGACGGAGATAATTTCTGAAACGCTGATAAAACGCTCGTGTGGACGGAGATCGTTTTTGTTTTAAAACAAAAGCGTAGTAGTGTGGATGAAGCCTCAGAATCTGCAAACCCCTGACGTAGAGGATACAGTGAGGTGAAGGTCATGAATGAGTCACATCGTCTGATATGGTTGTTTGAAACAGAGACCTTCAGATTGGCCACTTACTCAGTAAATACAATACATGGAGTTCAGGAAGAACACTATCAGTACTATCAGTACAGGTTGGATGATTGTTTCACTGTTGTTCTGTAAATACGGATGTCTTGTAATACTGCTATAACCACCACAACAACTACAGCTCCACCAATCATTTGCATCTTATTTTTGTTATTTTTGTGTCTTGTTTTCTTTCTTGGCGATGAGCAACACCACCGAAGCCCTCCCGCTCCGACACGCACGGCATGCTGGGACGCCCGCGGGTTTCTTCCCCTGAATCCATGCGAATCAGCGTTTAATTAACTGATGTGGGAAGCTTCCCAGACTCCCAGCAGGTTTCACTTTGTACAGTTTTCACATTGATGTGTGGTTTTGTTAGAGGTGGACTCTCCGACTGCATGAACTGTGTTTTTACCGCCTTCTGATTAACTTCACATCCACTGAGAGAGGAGGCAGAAGAACCAAAGGAGAGACAGAGGACGAGAGAGAGGGAGAGATGGAGAGAGATAAGGTGTTGATGGGAGAGAGAGAGAGAGAGAGCACTGTGCAGAACACTGTAATTATGTCTTCTTGTCCCTCGATCGCCCTGCTGAGATGAGCGTTTAGTGGAAAGAGATGAATCAGCATTTCCTTTGAGGAGAAAAATAACAGCTCGATAAAGAGGCCGCACACAAAAAACAAGAAAACAAAAAACGTTTAACCCGCACACACACACACACACACACACACACACACAGAGGGAAGATAAACTGAGAGAAAGCCAAACAGCCTCCTTGTTTAAATTTAAATGTCGCCTTTGATGGAGCTGTGATGGCGGCCGCTGTTTTCCCGCAGTTTCACCTCATCACTCTGAAACGGCCGAACGTGTTTACATGCAGACAAAACATGCAATTTAAATATAATTAAGATAATAATGCAGATAAAGGCTGACCAGCAGATGCACTGTACTGTTGCTGCGTCGCTCTTATTTGGAGCTCAGAGGAACTGCAGGGATATTTCTCACATCGTCACATATCATTGTCTATGGGAAAACCAGGCTCGCCCCAAAATAGCTCCTCTCAAATTTTGGTTTCACAGAGTGCTGCAAGGATGAGGGTTTTTTGTAGTCCAATCCGAAAATTAGCGTCGCCCTGGTTCCCTCCACAAAAAGCCAATGGGATATTTTCATTGGATTTTGGATTATTGCAAAAAACTAAAGTTTATGATACTTACATGTTTTGTTCAGCAAGATAATCTTCACACATAAACTCCACTTTATGATGTTTGAAGTGTAAAGTCAACCTCCAGCAGTAAAAAGCTGACGTTAGGCTGTAAACCAGCTGCACCACGGTCACATGACTTCAGCGTCTCCACCACTGAGCTTCCAGCACTGACCTCTTCTACAAAAGCCTTTGGGAAAGTTTGAGTTAGAACAGTTTGCAGTATAAACCCAACGAGGCTGTAAAGGAGGACGAGTGAGTCGATGAGTTTCTGTGTTCGGCGTGATGACGTTTAATGTCCCCGACAGCCTCTGTAGTCTCACTTAGACTCTTGTTAGCAACCGACTTTTTTAAGACATGGAAAAGCTTCAAAACTCACGAGTGGAGTATTTACTGACGGAACGTGAAAATCTCTTCAGCTTGTGTTAACCACAGACCTTATTTCAGGCATCGAACCAAAAACCCATTCAAGAAACCCACTGACTTCCAGACGTGGGAACAGGAAGAGCTAACATGCTGACTCACTTCAGGGTTTCAGGACTCATTCTGCAGAACTCTATTACCTCAAACACTTTGGCGTCCATGTTTGTTTGCTTTTACAGCCACTTCCATATTATTAAGCACCAAGTCGAACATATCGGAGTTCCCGAGTTATAATGTGGATGTTGACATGAACGGTATTTACAAGGCAGAAGCTGGTAATTGCAGCAACTCCCTCCCAAGTAACATCACTGTGATATCCACAGTCTCCGTGGACCTCAGAGCTCACAGCAGCCTGAGGTCACCTCCTGACCCGCCCTTTGGTCCGAGCTGAGCGAGCTGAGGTGGCAGGAACACGGCTGAACGGCCCATTAACCGCCGTCTCACCACGCTGCGCTACAGTACGCCGCCGCTGATTTATGACACTGCAGCAGGCCTGTGAGGGTGAGCGGTAAATCAGAATAAATGGATGTGGCGGTGGAGTGTGAGTGTGTGTGTGTGTGTGTGTGTGCGCCTGAGGAGGAGGCACACAACTGCTGCGAGGAAGACGAAACCAAACGGCTCAGCGTGGTCTCACCTGCCGCCAGACACTCACCCAGGAAGGCATGAATATGTATGAACACACACACACACAAACACACACACTTTGCTGTTTGGTGTGTGTGTTTACTGAGGCTGAATGCTATCATTAGTGGTGGAGGGGGTGAGCGTTAAGTAGCAGCTATATAAATGCAAATTCCTCATCATTTCCTCGCTGTGCCTCCTCTCATTGTGCTGCGTTTGAGTTCCCCTTGGCCATGTTTACTCCTCCGCTCACCTCCTGAATCCTCGGCTCTTCCCTCTCTCCTCACCTCCACTTTTTGTCACCTCCACCTTGTTGGGCTTCTTCTTCCACCAGATTCCCGCTGCTGAGACGACTCTCCTGCTTTAAAAAGAAAAGACAAAGCAGACTTCTCATATCGCTCGCTGCAGAATAAAGAAAGGATATTTGAACAGATCATTGATTTCTCGCTCTCCACTAACGCTCTCTCTAAATGTGTTTGTCTGTGGTGTTTATTGACGTTCTTTGCTGCTGTGTAATTATTCCCATCAGGAGAACAGCCACGAGTTCTCTAATAACACCATTAAGGTCTGCAGCAGTGCAGCGCAGAGCAAATTAAAAGCCTTATTAACACCTGAAAGGACTTCTTCACTGTGATCATGAGCACAATTCTGACGCAACCTCACAGCTAAAGTATTCTGGATTTTATACAGCAGCAGTGGTGGAAAGTACCACTGTGCATGACTACATTTACTCATATACTGTATTTAAGTACAATTTTGAGTTACTTGTACTTTACATGAGTATTTCCATGTTACTTTATACTTTGGCAACACTACATTTTAGAGGAATTATTGTACTTTTTACTCCACAAAAAATAAACCACAGTTTTGTTTTTCTGTTTAAAATTTAATGTTATATCCATAGTGGTGGTGTAAAACATGTCACAAATATGTCTGTATAGGTCGTCTGTGCAGCAGCTTATTACGACCCAGATTTATGTTTATTGTTAGGCGGCGACCTCTAGTGGCCGTAGTGATTATGACGGGAGCAAAGGAGGAAGTCAGGTGAGGTCGTATAAAGAGTGAGAAAGTCCAGGTCGGCAGGACGTCGGGGTGGATGGACGGGTCAGACAGCACAGGACTTTGTCCCAGGAGACCGCTGTTTGTGTCCCGTTAGTAAGGCTAACCCTTACTAACGTATTTATTTTAACCCAAACCATAATCTTTTCCTGAACCTAACCAAGTAGTTTTGGTGATTAAACCTTACCAAACTGCGACCGTTTCACAATGTTAACCACGTGTTCATTATTGTTACCATGACAACAAAGGTCCGGTACACCTATATATGTCGTTTTGGGAGTCACTGACAACCTATTCTGTCATTTAGGTTGGAGAACTTGTTGGTAAAATGATCATTTATTAACCATCCTCTCTTTCAAAATAATCCTTCTTAGAGACACATCAGATTCTGGTAATAACAATGACTCCAGGAGAAAATACTTTTAATAGTTCATTAAAAAAATACTCCAGATAATTAGGTCCTGTTTACACCTGGCATGAACCTGAGTCTTAGGTGATCTGATCACAAGTGGACAGCTCTGAGTACGTCAGTCCACACCTGGTGTTAGAGTGCGTCTCCACATGCGTCTCGAGTGATCGGATCTCGCTCGGTATGCAAATAAACATGTACATCATTTACGTTTGCAAAGACCAAATGGGCTGTTGTTTTTAACCGGCAGGAGGCAGCAATGCACTTCCTGTGTCTAGTCTGCCGGAAATTAAAAGAAGAAGAAGTTTGCAAAGACCTTTGCGCGCTCCGTGGCGTGTTCCAGGTAAACCAAATCACCCAAGATGTTTTATTATTGGGGCTTCTTCTTGTTGTTTTGCACTTCAGTTTGACACCATTGGCGTGCGAATGAGGACGTCAGTTGAGTAGGTGATCCTTCAATGCGACCCAGACCCCCTCCGAATGGGGTCTGAGCGATCAGATCTCAATGCGTCCTCAGTGCGTCCTGGGTGCATTCACACCTTTACTGTTGTCTGCTTGTGATTGGCTCATCCGAGACGCATGTTCATGCCAGGTGTAAACAGGACCTCAGATTGTTACTGTGTTTTTGGTTTTGGACGTTTATTTGACTTCAGAGCCTTCTGGGTCTCCATAGATGATGGATCAGTAAATGTGTCTGATTGTAAAATTATGGTTTAACATAAACTAATTCTTTGTGTTTCAAATTAGGTGTTTATTTGTCAAGAAATGCAAATTACTATTTTATAATTCACCTGTGCAAACCTTTCAAATGCTGCTCCCAAATGCATAATTTCTGTCACTTTTAATGTAATTTAAATTCAGCTCTTGACCCTGCAAACATCCCCTCAGGATCAGTACCGAAATCTGGATCTCCAAAATCTAATTAGCTCCTTGTGGCCTGAGGCTGATCTGTCCTCCAAATCGGAGGGAAAGCTTCCGTTAAGTTTGTGTGAAATCCTGCAGACAGAAAGACAGCAGCTTAACATCAGAGGTGATGAAATGTGCCAAAATACTCCTAAAAGGTAAACCTGCTGAATGGAGGCTTTCTGTTTCTAATGCTGCAGACTGATTGGATGGATTTTAACAAGTGAATCAGGACCAGGTCCAGGTTCACATGTTGGTATGTTTTTACTTTTAACTCCTTCTTTACTGTCCAAAAGGCCTCTTAGATCTTCTGGGTTCGGACTTTTAGCCGTTCCAGAGTCCAGGTTAAAGTCCTGGACTGATCGAGCGTCTGCTGGACTGGATGCTCAGTCTTCCAGTTATTATTTGGTCTGTTGACACTGTCTCCACTTTAAAATCAGGTCTTAAAACACATTTGACTTGTCTTCCTGTCTGACCACTATACTAATTCGTTAAAATGCAGCTCTATCATGTTATCAGCAGAATTCATGTTTGATTTTACTCTTGTTGCTTGTTTTAGCCAAGCTGGCAGTGCAGTTCAGTGTCGGTTGACCTCAACCAACACCAAATTATTATTATTATTATTATTATTATTATTGATGAAGTTTTATGGACACTGCAGAGAAATGTATAATTTAGAGCTTTGACCGCATTGTGGGTTAGTGCATTACGTGTACAGTCACTTTAATACACTATCAATTGATCCTGGTCCCAGTCAATAGTGTTCTTTACAAAAGAAGTTATTTTCCTTTTTCCAGAGAAAATCCAGAACCCAGAGCCCCATCTGAATCAGGCTTTCCTCTCTGCCTGTCTGGAGAAAATGGGTTTTGAAAATGCAATAACTTTAAATTTACCCACTCAAATAAGATCAAAGTGTTAAACAACATCTTTATTGAACTCCTATAACAGCTGCTGTGTATTTACTCAGCTGAACTGAAATCAGTTGATCTGTAAAGGGGCTCCAGCAGCCTTCAGCAGTGATGAGGAGGGAAAAAAGGATGTAAAAGTGAGGGTGTGTTAATTTTCCTAACTGCACCACCGTGCACCGGAGCCCAGCCTGATGTACATAAAATCCAAAACAGCCTGAAGGACATATTTTACTGGGATTATGAGGACTTGAGTAGCCGCTTGTATCGCTTGTTATGTGCCCATAATCGCAGCGAGGAGCGTCCTCTCAGGTGCTGCTGCTGCTGTAATATCAGACCTAATTACACAGATAAACCAGCAGCGTGAGCCATAAAAGAGTCGTTTAGTGTGATCCCGGCTCACAGCAGCGGGGCCGTCCTGCAGGTCGATAGTCATGTTTAAAGGTTTGCTCCTACACTGCTCAATAGGAAACGCACGACTGAGCTGGAGCTCTGAGCTGAGTCGGCCCCCGGATCGATACCGTCGTTAAACGCTGATTAATACCCATCACGGCTGATGAAGATGAATGATGGCAGCAGCAGGAGCGACGATACGACTGCTTACAAAACAGGAGAAGGATATGAATTTGGCACCAAGACTCTATCAGAGTCTGTCTAACTCTACCTTTATCTGCCTTCTCTTTATTAGTCTGAGTCCTCAGTTAGAGAGGCTGCTGGATGTGTGTGTGTGTATGTTAGATGGTTATTGATTCCTCCTCCTCAGTGGATAAATAGTGCCACACTTTGGAGTTCAGTCTCCACCTCTCTTTCACTGTCTGTCCAGTTTCTTCTTCCTCTGTCTCTGGAAGCGTTTGCTCAAATGCCAAAAATGACCGATCGCTGTTATCGCCCCTGAAACATCTGTGATTTGAAGCATCAGTCGACGACCAACCAATGTGAACATTATGTTGTCAGCGGTGGTGGAGTAACTAAGTATATTTACTCAAGTACTTGTACTTATGTATTTATGATTCCTGCTACTTTATACTTCCCCTCCACTACATTTCAGAGGCAAATATTTATTTGATACCTTTAGTTACTTTGCAGATTCAGATGAATAATACAAAATATAATCAACTAATAAATTATGATGTATTATTATAGAGTACTTTAAGCTACCCAGCAATATATGAACTGGTTGAAACCAGCTCCACCTTTACCATCAATATATATAATCCAAAAATATAATAAACATTATTTTGAAATAGGCCAGTACTTTTCTGCTTTTACTTACGTAACATTTTGAATGCAGGACTTTCACCTAATTACCTAATTTAAAAAACGTAACTGTAAATACAATGCCTACCTAACTGGAAATAGGAAAAAGGGTGATGGAAAAGGGGAGAAGAGCAGTTGATGTTACCTGTGTCTCCCAAGCCCCGCCCCCCTTTGTTACTGTTGCCACACCTGTCAACCTGCAGATTTACTGTATTCAGTTAGTCCTAATATTATGGTAAGGAAAAAAGTAAGCTCAGACAATTATTTCATTCTAACATAACACTGTTTGGCTGTTTATCTCACATACTTCACTTTTTCAAGCAGTATGTTTTCTACGTTACAAGAGAAAAGGTTTTTACGATGAGGGTTAACCAGACCAGACTCCTCTTCCTCCCACTGGACAAAAATGAAGCCAAAATATTCTGGATACGGGAGCTGGACATCTTGCGCTGGTGGCGTCATTTGGAGCCAGAGTCTGCGCAGTAGTGATCTGTATCGAGGTCCCGCCCATACACCCGCCTGAACCAATCACAGCACACTCACAGTTGTCAATCGTGATGTCACACCCCTTTTTATAGCATCAAATATCTAATTAAAACCAAACTGATCAGAAAAACGAACACTTGAACAAACATCAGCGTGATAAGAACCTGAAATGACAGAAACCATCTTTGGGAACATTTTATTTGACGTGTGCTTTGATTTTTCAGTTTGGCCCATGTCCCATCCGCTAACATGGAGGGGGCGGGGCTTATGACCTATACTGCAGCCAGCCACCAGGGGGCGATCCAGATGTTCTGGCTTCACTTTTGGCGAGCTGTCAAGTCGTCCATCTTTATGGACCAGAATATATTGCTGCGTCCCTCAGCAGTCGGAGCTGGGAATGACATCATCCGCGTTCCAGTACAAGACGTCTGAAAACCAAGATGGACGCCTCTAGGAAAACCTTTGTTGTGCCTGCAGACAGCTAGAGAACAAATATGAAGTCCACCTCAAAATCATCATAGAAGAAGAAAGAAGGCGCAAAACATGCCCCACATTAGGTGACGTCATCCTGTCCAAAGAAGTGAAGTGTGGTGCTCTAGCCGGGTTAGCCATTGTTAGCAATACCAGCTAATAACAACGAATTACGCTGTATTTTCTGCATACAAACACCAAACAACGTGTTCACAGATAGAAGCTGAACAGTACTGTGTGCACGACTGATTTAATGAGACACAAGTAAGACAGAAGTGCAATAAACCGGATAGGCCTATTACTACGGCTTCCACTACTGTTGATGTGCGGAGCAGACATCTTGGATTTTGAGGTAGGGGCTGGTGATGTTTCCCAGTCGGAAATCTGACTTCAAGGGGCGTTCGAGTCTGGGAACTCGGAAAATGGAACAAATGGAATGCACCATATTACCACTTCCTGTACTGCCATTGAGTGTGATGAGTTCTTCAGCTGACAGCGCCGCGCTCTGCGTCAGAGTCACTGAACTATGGTCAGGACGCGCTGTTTATTTCTTCGACTGCGCAGAAAACACACGTTAGAAGCCAGTAAAGAGACTAAAACAGGAGTGTTAGAGGTAAAATGTGAGACTTGTGGGCTGTTATAGTTTCAGGTGCACTGGACTGTGTTGTGTAACCGGGTTAGGACATAAATAAAATAGTTATTTATTCCATATAATTCTAGTCAAAGGTGTATTGATGGAAATGCAGCAGTGATAAAAGTGATTTATGTCTACAGAAAACAAAACTCATGAACAGCTAGCTCATCACTAAAGTTAACTAAAGAGTTGTCGTTATCTAAGAGTCGTGATTATCCAAGTGGAAATGTAATCGACACCAAACTCACCTCTCTGTCTGCAGCTGATCACACATGCTAACTAACTTGGTAGCCAAGTGTGAGCTGAGATCTTGTACCAGCCCTCTGTGGTTTTATTGACCCAGTAAAAGTGTTTCTGGGTGAGCAGAGTCTCCAGTTTTAGTGACACAGACGCCGTCGCTGGCTGCTGCCTTGCCCACAGGCTCTCTGGCACTGAGATAAGTAGGTCTGAACGCCACCTGCTGAGTTCAGCTGCGGAGCCGCCAGACTGCTGCAGCGTGGCACTGCACGGAGGATTTCATCTGATTAAATGTTACATTATAATAAGGATTATTTACTCTAATAATCGTGTAACATTGTCTGTTTTGTTCTTGTTTTTGTTCATTATGTTGGCATGTTTTCTTCTGCTGGTAGAGCAGAACAGAAAAGAATAAACTTTTGTGTTATATTCTATTTTATTCCACTGTAGTCTGTTCTGTGCTGCTGCAGTGCGTCTTCTCATATCAACTCTTATCAGCCTTTAGTTTCATGATCTTTTATTTAGATGCTGTTGTATTATTTTGTGCTTTTCTGTATTTTGTTTAGTTTTCGGGAACACTTTACTTTAAGTCCCTCTATTTAGCATTTATTGGCAGTATACAAACAATTATTAAATGGTCTATAAGTCACTATAATGTAGTTGTAAGCAGATTTAGGTGTTTATTAATGTATTAGTCATCAACTATGACTCCTGCTGTGGACACCTGTAAGTGGAGGCTGCTGTATAAATGGATAATTAATGACAATATAGTAAAACACAGCTGTAATCATGTAAAATATATTTTTATAGGAGAAGTTAGAACTTGACAAATACTGTACATTAATAAACACTTCAAATGTCCTTAAAGCTGCGTACAACTACATTACAGTGTGTTATTAAAGGTTTATATACTGTTTATACATGCTAAATGAGGGAACTTAAACTAAAGAGTTACCCAGTTTTCTTGAATTGATGATGATGATCGATTGAGGATTGATGATGATCATCATCGTCACCTTCAACACAGTCTTTTCGTCTCCTTCAGGAAACACAGTTGCTGGTGTTTCAACCTAATAGATAATTTTTCCCGCGCAGGCTGTTATTTGAGGTTTTAATGCAGCTCAGTTTGCGGCTCAGAAAACAAAAGCTGACTGATCAATACTGATATTTTCTGTTAACAAGGTTTTAATTTTTGAAGCGGTTCTTGAATCCAGTGGGCCCTGATCTCTAATTAGAGTCTCATCTTAAACCACTTTAAATGGTACTTTTTAACAATGAATTATAATAAATGCTACATCAACAGGTTCACTTATTCTGTTGACGCACAATTCCGATGTGTTCTTAACTGACTCTATTGATCTTTTATCGATTCCAGCGATTGGACGGCAGCTCATCTGTTTCTGTTTCTCTCCTCAGGTCTGACTATGAGATGCAGTATGACAGATACCCTGATGACCACTGTAACAGGTACCGAACATCTCATAACCTTATCGTTTGTTCCATTTCTGGTTTTGTCTCTTAAAGGGAAACTGCCAGCAGCTGCTAACGGGCTGCAACGTAATCCTTGTGCGTGTTTTTGCCACTGACTCTGGTTCAGACTGTTATTCTAAGTCTCTGACAACATTATGGAAAGGATCCCTACAGAGACAGAACGTTTGTTAAAGAGTAAGATCCTTTTTCTTTAACCAGAAAAAGAAAGTCTCGCTCTGAGTTGTTGCAGGAAGACGACAGTGGAAACGTGTGTCAGAGTTGGAGAGAAGAGTTTAGGACAAGACGTGTGTTCATGTCTGTCAGTTAGATAAGAAGGAGACTTTAGCATGAAGCTAATGTGGGTTGTTGTTCAGAGTCTGTGGCTCTTGTGTTACGTAGCTGCTGTCTGGTTCAGTGTGACCGCCTGCCTACGACAGGTGACGGTGACGTTACTGCTTCATGCAAACATTTGATTTCTCCGTCTACGTAGACAAATTAATCCAAAATCTAACAAAAAATATAAAATAGTTGGTTTTTCTAATTCTTTCACATGATGTGTGATTTACAGAGCAGATTTGACGTAGCAGACAAGAAACATGCAATTTAATTTCAGCTGGACTTTAAATGTGTAAATGGACACAAAAGCACTGGAGAGGCATCATCGTGATTTGCACCTTGAAAACATGATGGTGCTGCCCACCACTACTCAAAGACTGAAAAGGTACTTCATTTGTACTCCACTCTACTACATAAAAATACTTCAAACAACCGGGAATTAAAAGCGCATCGTTCTGGAAAATGAACCGGTGAAGCAGTAAAGTGGCAACAGGAGAAAATAACTGTCCAATCAGAGCTGAAAATGATACGTAAACTATGTGCTGGATGCAGCGTGAGGCGGCAGACAAACAGATAAACTGTCTGCCAGGAAAAGGCAGAGTAACAGAGTAGATATTCACATTGAAGCTGGCTGGAAACTGATATTTTGGTCCTGATCCCACCGAACAATTCAGGCAGCAGCTCTGGACGACCTCAAATGTCAGCTCAACTCTTAAGTGTCTCAACAGCTTCTAAATGTATTTTCCTGAGTGTCTCAGACTGCACATTTTCAGCTGAGAGGAGGAAATTGGTCGCCTTCTCCGAGAACATGAACCCCGCCTCAACTCTCCATTTGTGTCTGGCGGCAAGCAGATTTCCTGTTTGATGGCAGCGACTCTGAGGTTAGGAAACCATCCGCCTGTCTCAGAGAGCGGTTTACAGTTCCAGGAACAGATGAAAACTGCGAGTGGATCTCAGTTTGACCTTGTTGTGTTCAGCTTTCAGCCAGTTGAAGAGGCATTTTGTGAGGATGAGTGCAGCTGCTGTCCTCCCCACCGCCCTCCATCCAGCCTCGGCTCAGGTTATTAAGGACAGAAGGAACCGTGCAGTGACAAAATACAGTCATACAGAGCAGGAGAGGGAAAATGACAGACCTGAGCTGGAAGATTAAAATCACCAGGATTTACTGAAACAGAAGAAAGAAAGAATGAGATACAGAAAGAAAAAATAAAGGTAAAGAAAAAGATGAAGAGAACAAAAAGAGCTAAAGAAGAAGTAAATATTGGAACATATATCAGACAACTCAAACTCTTCAGTCCAGCACTAGGCATGATGGGAAATGTAGGCCGTCACTACAGTATAAAGGAATAATCAATAAGTAAGCAGATAAATAACAAGATTCCAAAAGAAGTTAAAAAAGATAAAGAACTAAAATGAAACAAAGACAAAAAAGTTTTTATTATTAAAAAGTATTAAAAATCCTCATCTTTAAATTTGCTTCTTCCTGCAGAGGAAAAGTCGGAGTATTGATGAAGTCTAAAGGCCTATAACAGGATAATATATGCTGTAAATTATTAATTTGCACCATGGAGCTGAAAATGAATCACAATATAAAACTCATCGGTTAAAAGGAACAAATGTGTGTTTACATTCATTAAATCCAAGAGGACATTATTAAAGGAAAAACCACTAGGACCTGCAGGACAAAGGTCATGTGACCCACAGAACTAGTAAACTACTGTTAGCTTAATTACATGTCATCCATTAAACACTGAACTGTCAGAGGTCAGCTGCCGTCTCAAAATGTTATTGTCCTGCTCCAGAAATTTAAAATCAGTTCTGAGGTGTTTGGAAAATGTTACTCCGACTAAGTTCAGACATTCAGTGAAGTTCTGTATTGCACAAGAGTTTAAATGAGTGCAGAGCCGCATGTGAAGGGAAATAACAGCAACATTTGTTGAGAAGGAAACTCTGTAAAATGAATTAAATTTGGTCTGATGCAGAAAATAAATACACAACTGAACCTTTTTAAACTAAATTACATCGAATTAAAATTCTGATGCTTGAAATGGGACATGAAGTGTGTGTGTGTGTGTGTGTGTGTGTGTGTGTGTGTGTGTGTGTGTTTACAAACTGCTTTTATCCATTTTTACTTTGTTTTATTTGGTTTCTTCATTTTCTCATTTTTCTTCTTATTGATATAACGTTCAGATTACGGAGCAGATTGGCTGCTGTGATGGAGTGACTGAGGAAAGGAGTGAGAACAGAAACAGGTGAGAGACAGAGAGAAAGTAATAATAGATAAGAGAGAGAGAGAAAAATGGAGTGCGAGTTAGCAGAAACAAAGAAAGAAAATAGAGAAAGATAAAGAGAGGGATGTTCAGTAGGAAAACGGAACACGAAGGAAGAAGAAGCCAGGGTTCCATCCAAGTTTTAACCAACCAAATGAATCCTTGTTTTCATCCATTACCGCTCTGCGAATATTAGAAGCTGAGATGAACAGCTGGTGGCGCTAATTCTGCAGTCAGGTGCCATTAAATCACCACAGAAGAAGAAGAGGACACAATGAGAGAAGAGCTCCAGTCAAACCTATGACGGTGGAAAACGTGATGAAAATATGATTTCTGTTAGTTTCGTGTTCATGTGAGGAAGGTTACAGCCTCCTAATCGCTCTGCACACATCTGATGTTCTCAGCCCTTCACTTTGAGGATCACGCTGGACTGAATATGAGACTGTGGTGTTATCTGGAACTGTAGTCTGGAAAAAGTGAGCTTCATCTTATATTTGAGGACAAGACATTTATGTACTCACAACCGCAAAGTGTGTTACCTTAAAAGAGTGTTGGGGGGGGGGGGGGGGTGACAGGAGAGTTAGTATTCCAGGAAAGAGCAGACTGGGAGGAAATAATGACATGAATCAAGCTGGCGTTGTGACAAGGAGGGGTTATTTTGTTTTGCATTAAAAGAGAACTCCACAGATTTAGTGTCTCACTCCTCTAACACTGTCGGACTCACAATGAACAGCTTGAAAAAAAGGATCAAAACCGATGCAGCAGAACCAGAGATGTCGTCTTTTTTATTCCACACGTTCTTCTTCCCTGTCAAAACCTGGCACCTACATTACATGAGCAGCGGCTGCAGAGGTCTGTCAGCTCACTTCTTTCTAACTCCACACCAACAGACTGTTTTCAGTTTCAGCTCCAACCGACGCTGACTCAAAACTCAACTCAAAACTACACCTCAGTTTACCTCCGGCCAACGAGACGCTCAGCCTTCCTCACAGATCGTTCATACCAGGAAATAAATGCAACAAGAATAAAAACACCAAGAGTACCATTACTGAGTGGAGAAGGAAGAAGGATAAACTATCACCTCTGTGGAATCACATTTGTCTTAAAAATACACAAGTTTTTTCATTTTTCCTCAGGTCAAACTCTCCTTGCTGCTCACAGGAGCGACATAAGCTTTACCTGATGAAGACATTACGTCACAGATTATCTTTCTCTTTCCCAGGAAGTTTTGATTTGGGAACCTGCTCCAGCCCTGCCCCCTCTGTCTGCAGTGAGAAAGTGTTTATGTGGTCGTTTGTGAATGTGAAACAAGGTGATTCTGAAAAACAGCAACCTTGCTTACTCACTTGACTTTCCCCAGATAAAGGTTAAAAAGAAATAAATGCCTAACTAAAATGCAAAAAAATGGAAACAGCAGTGGACTGACAGCGCCTGACCGCCCCACCACAGGCTGAAAACACAGATCGCTGCAGGCAGCCAAGGACGGGTGGAGGAGGAGGAGTATAACTGTATGTTAGATGTAGAATAAGAGACAGACGATGAAAGAGAGGAGGAGTAGAGGACGGAGGGAACAACAGACGAGAGTAGAGAGAGAAAAAGAGGCTGACAGCATGAAAAATGAGTGTGTTGGCAGCCGCTCAGATAAACGCTCGCTCACTCTCCGTCCACACTCCCTCCCTCCGTTCTGCATCATCCTCTTTTGTCTTTTCAACACTTATTTCCTTACGCATGCCCCCATTTCACACCCAACAGAGAAGCCCACACCATTCATGTGTACAGTGCAGCTCTGGTTGTGGTTCAGTTGCTGCAGGACAACATGACTCACCAGAAAAATTACAGCATCGATCGTTCGTTCAAACGTCTTCAATTACAGACATTTGAACATGTGATCATGTAAATAATGACTGTGTCCTCTTTAAGTGGAAAAGGTGCACAAAGTGTATAATGAGACTGTTCTGACCAAACAAGGCATTTCTTTACGTTAGAGCCCTCTACTGGCCGTAGGAATTTGTTTATTGTCCGTCAGGAGCAAATGAAGAAGTAGTGTGAAGCGGGGTTTATGTTCGACGCAGCGTCTGTGCTCCAAAAATGACGTCATCACGTAACTTGCGAAGGCTCTGCAAGTTGTCGCGGCGCTTGATCGTGCACCAGACGTGGCAATGCGACCTGAGAATTTCATTTCAGCATGGACGCCTTCGAGGCTGGACTGGCAAAGCAGGTTCGCCTTTACAAGCACCTCTACGACTCTTCCATGAGAGACCACAGAGACTGCCAGATGATCCTGAACTCATGGAGAGAGATTTCCACCACATTTAACAGATAAAAATAAATTCTTCCTCAACAACAACGAGCTCTAGTGCAGCGACTGCAGCCATGTTGGTTTATGACGATCTTCGTCTAACACTCGTTGACTTCTTGCTTATTCAAGAATGTTTTCTTGTATGCGCCCCCTGTCGTTTCGGAGAATACTGCAACAGATAGCGCATTAAGCATAAACACCTCTGTACAAAGTCGTAGCTCGTGACATCTGTGGAGACCCGCGTCACGGTGTCTTGCGTGAGTATAAACAAGGCTTGAGAAGTTGGACTTAAACCTGAGAGACCGCTGTTTGTTTCCTGTTTCCTACTGACAGTTACCATTGTTGTGGTTATCATCATAACCATTATGACAAAGGTCCCCTAACATTAACAAGTTTGGGATTCTGATATTTTTCTGAGCAGGACAGTGTCAGTTTTAGTTGCCCAAGTTTAATCAAACTAATCACCTTGGTTAACTGAACCAGACAGATGATTCGGTTTGAAACTGTCACCTGAGTTGTTTTTGAAGGAACGACCTATTTTGTCAATTAGGTATAAGGACGTGTTGGATAATCTGGAGTCAATACCTTTTAAAAATCCCATAGTACATACTAATTCTTGCCAAATAACAGGATAAACGTTTATCTGTTTAGTCTGCTTGCTTTAGTATCACTTTTTATCTGTTAAGTGTCTTTCTCTCTTTGTTTAATTGTATAGCTAAGTCTGTTACTACTTCATCTTTAATTTCTCTCATTGTGTATTACTGCTTAACTTGCCTGATTGTTTTTATACTTTCTCATTGTATGTCTGTATTGTATTTCTATGTTCAGGACCCCAGAAAGACTAGAAGCACACCCAGGGATCCTTAAAGAAAAAATATGTACTAAATACACTAATTGTCATAGTATACAGTTTTTGTAGTTAGTATATAAGAACAACTGTTTTTACTTGAGTGTGGAAGTTCATTCTTGACCCCGGAAATAGTAGTTTGACAAAACAATCTAAACTCAAAGGCCCCTTCCAGAGTTTTCAAATGCATCTCACTGTCTTCATCAGTGGCTGGAGTTTTCTCAGTTGCCGTTGAGATGTGATTCAATACATTCACCGGCAGACATCAATCAGACATTCATCATTACATCATTTACCCTCACATTTTCGTCCTACTCACTAACTGCTACGTAACTCCAGTTGATGACTCTCCTGCACAAATGGCAGAGAATGAGCAGCGTGGACAGGATGTTTATATTGGAGTAGTTCAGCTGTATATATCATATCATATCCAGGTTTCTGTTGCAGAAACCATAACCAGGACTCCAAAAACCCCCCAAATAACCAGGACAAAGGATGTCAAACATAATGACCCTCTGTCATTGTGAATCCTTTTTTTTTAACTTGCAAAACAGCTCAACAGTGTTTGTCCAGATGTGACAGAATATTTGACCCCTCCGGCCAGAAGAAGGACGGTATTTCATGCACACTGCCTTCTCTGAAAAGCCTCCAGGAATGATCTGGAGTATTATATTTTGTCCTGGAGAACTACACAGCGTCGGTGTGTGTGAGGGTGACTGCACAGCCGGGCCGCCTCGCTCTGCATGAAGAATGCAAAGCTGTGGAGCTCGGCCGTGTCAACACAGCCGTCCTGTAAATATTTATAGGCGTTTATCTGCCGGGCTGCGGATTATCAGCTTAGCGAGGTACAGTAGCCCCCCTCGACCAACACACACTTATTCACACACTCACCCGTTATCCTGATGTGTTGAGACTGCAGGGACAAGCACAGCGGTAGGTCTGAGTGTGTGTGTGTGTGTGTGTGTGTGTGTGTGTGTGTGTGCTGATCACACCACCTCACAAATCAAAAAGTTGCTGATTGAATGTTAATCCTCTGCTGTGCTGCTGTACTTCTCTGTCGCTGCAGTAAACTGTTTGTGTGACACTTTACAGAGCAGCAAAGTGCTTCACAGAGAAAGACATAAAAATAAGAATACTGAACTGTATAAGAAGGAGATAAAAAGAGAGAGTCTCTGTAAGGAAAGTCTCTTAGGCGCCATCAGACCTGCAGGCTGTGAGTTTGTGACTAATGAGACAAACCTGTTTTCTGTATTTTTAGCTTTTACCTAGAATCTGTTTTCTCTCTACTACCTTTCTTCTGAACTTAAACACTTTAATAACTTTTTGACAAGAAGTGCTTTTTTTTCCGCATCGCTGGTCAGTCAACTTGTGACATATTAGGTATTTTTCTTCCGTTGACCTCATCTGAATTAACTGCACTGTAGTTGAGCCTACATGTTCTGACTGGCAGTCCAGTTTTTTATTAGGCTGGGAACCGATTTGAGCAAGCTCGTCACAATACTGCAGGAACGTGGGGGATTCCTGCAGCCCACAGAGCGGCCTGCTGTAGCCTCTCATTTCAGGTGAAAACATGAAAATCCCCTGAACATTATTACATGTTTTTTGTGGCACACATGATGTAATTTTCCTCAGGCCTTTGAAGTGTAAATGTGTGTTTCCGTGCCACTAAAGCAGTTTTTGTAATGAACTGAGTGGGTGCATGCAGGTGTGTGTTTATGCATGTGACAGTGAAAGAGATGAAGTGTATTCATGTTCCCCCTGCAGTCAATCCTCCTCCAGCTGTAGATGGCTGCTGTGATAGACAGCAGAGGTTGACAGCAAGAGGAAAGGCTGCTTGTCGTCCTCCCCATCGCCTCCTCTATCGCTCTCTGCATCAAATTGGAGCTGTCAGTCAGCTCTCACCTCGCAGCACAACACACTCTATCAGACCGCAACAACCGCGGGAGGAAACTCGGTGAGCAACGACGCCTGTTAGGAGAAAAAGCAGGGGAAAAAGCAGGAAATGCTGAAAGGAGGGAATGTGGGATTATTTGATGAAATGAAATCAGCGCCGGTTATCTGTATTTTATAAGATAAATTGCTCTGTCCTTCATAAAGTTTCAGCTCACCTCGAGCAGGTAACTCAGCCCGGCTGATGGCGGGAACAGCTGCGCTGCAGGTTTAAGACCAAATTCACTTTCAGTTGACTTTCAACTGCAGCTACATCATAATGTTTGAGCTTTCATTCTCAATTAATTTCCTTATAGATCATTTTAGTACTCTTATAAGAATTAAGGGGTCTTTTCTTTCTAGGTAAGTGGACGAAGCAGAGAGAACGTCCTTCAGGCAGAGGAGCTGGGTTTAAACACCTTTGTCGCCCTGCTAAAGTGTTTCTAAAGGATGAGGCTGGCACTATTTTAAATTTTTATATATTTTCAAATCCTATTAAAAGACCAAAACCAACAATGTGTCTGACTTCCTGTCTGTGGCATCATTGGAAACTGAATATCTTTGTGTTTTGGACTGTTAGTTGGGCGGAACAATCAATTTAAATACATCAGCTCTCATATACCAAATGATTAAAAGAGAAAATAATTATTATCAATGATAATGAAAATAATTGTTAATTGCTGAACTTATATCCATCACCCAGATCAGGTTATTATTGGCACTGAAGTAGAAACTACAGTAAATATGTTGCATTAACAATGATTTCTGTTTTTTTAAATGTGCCACCAACAGTTGAATGAAGCACATCTACGTCCCTTCTCTGCAGGTCATAAAGCATTCTGGGAAACGCAGAAAATCATTGACTGAGAGAGAAGAAGGTAGAGGGGGAAGTAGGTTTAATAAAAAGTAAATTACAACAGCTCATTACTAAATACATGTGTTGGTGTGACAATGCGTTATTAATGGAAGAGGAGCAGAGTAGAGCTGTCTCACATCTGCCTCGTCTTCCTCCAGCTAAAGGTTGAACGTGCAAATCAGACTAATGGAGAAGGAAGTTTAATACCAAACCATGCATTTCTTAGAGCAGCAATATGAATGTGGTCCAATTACAGCCGGCGCAGAGGCCTGAACGTTAAAGAGCAGTGACAACGGGACAGTCCGAGTCTCTCTGACGGGTCATCATTCATCCACCAGTCCCTCTCATTCATCTTCCTACAAACAGGCATCACTTCTGATACACCTGATACCTGCTGACGGTGTGTGTGTGTGTGTGTGTGTGTGCGTTCAAGCACTAATATTCATCACATTATGGGGACCCTAATCTGTTCATACACTCACACTCTGGGGACCCTAATCTGTTCATACACTCACACTCTGGGGACCCTAATCTGTTCATACACCCACATTATGGGGACTTGTTTCCCACCAAAGACAACAATTCAGTCCCCACAAGGATTGCATTTTTTTTAGCATTAAAGGATAAATCTATTATTATATTTTACTACATTTTTCAACAAATCCCACGAAAAGACTCAAACCAACAGTGAGTGTATCTACTAACAAGTATTGTGTGTGTATCACAGCCTGATATATCTTCTTCGTCTGAGCCATAGAGCTCCACTGTTGCTCCAAAAACTATTAAAACACATCAGTGAGCCCCACTGTTGTTCCTTCATCACCATGAACACACACACTGGAGTTTATTTGGACTCAGTCCCACACACACCGTCCTGCTGCCCCAAATACTCACTAGAGCACCAAATGTGGATTCATCCGCCGCTGAAAATAGTCCCCAATAAATGCACTATTTCCTCCTGTTTGTTTGATAAAAACAGGAGGAACATGAAACTATAAATTTGTGAGGTGTTTTTAAAGTTTTACATCTCCAGAATCACAGACAGGAAGTCAGAAAGTATTAAGAGACGGACTAACAGGTTGTTGGTTTTGTCTTATCATGGGATGTGTTGATAATTGTGAAAAATATCAAATAACACCAGAAATCTGAATCGACAGTATTGACACTTGACACAATATTGATGATCCATCTCTAAAGGAAAAAAAAGAGTGAAAATGAGTAATTTAGGCATCAACATAATTTGTGCTTGTGTTGAATTAATTTTATCCCTTCAACATTTAAAATGAAAGAAAATGTCAGTTTAGAAGAAGCAAACATTCTTTCTTTGTATTTCTTTCTAAACTGGTTTATTTTTGAAAACTTTTATTTTCACGTACATAAATGACTTCACAGACTCATCCCACAAACTGAACTGCGCTTCAATTTGTTGTGAACATAAAGATTAAATCTGTTCAGGACATAAATTACCCTCCACTTCATTACAGTAATAAAACAGTCAAGACACAAACGAGCAGCATGTTGCTGCATGAACACGCCGCGGCCTCGGGCAGTGAGCATCATGGGACTCTGTCTGTGCTGTGTGTGTGTTTAAAGCTTGTGTGTGTGTGTGTGTTTTTCAGGGTGTTTGACTACCAGCGTGTCCCCTCCTCGGTCCCGGTGGATCCCAGTCCTGTCAAACGGCCCCGCCCTCCATCCTCCTCCTCCTCTTCCTCTTCCTCCTCCACAGCAGCTCTGAGGATGAAGAGCAGCAGAGCTTCCAGCAGGAACAACAACACACACACCTCCTCCTCTAACAGCAGTAGCACCAAATGTAAGAGAGATGCTGTGCTCACACACTCCACGTGTGTGTTACTGAAGTGTGGAGACGCTGGCTACCTCCAGCGCTCTCTCTCAACTTTCATCTGGCACACTCTCAGATTTGAATTATACTTATACAGTCGATATCGATAATTATCATGATAAATGTCAAATCATTATTTCTATCAAGTTTAAAGGCTGATTTTTGCTCCTGAGTGAAATTTGAAGAAACCATATGGTTAATTGTGGTTTTAAACTATTTTTTATTGTCATAACCCTTTCTGCAGACGGTTTTAAACATTTTGTAAATGTTTGTGTGTTTTGCTGATACTATAGTTTGCTGCTGGGTCGTCGCACTTACCGGCCCGGTGCTTGTCGAGGGTCCACTAACAACGCTCGTCTGAGACTGTCATTTCTTACTTTTGCCGTGTTCTAACGGTGATATTGTTTCAAATGATGAAACAGGTTTGTGGTGTTTCCCGTCTTAGCTGGCTGTTTTGTTGGACTGCAAATAGCCAAAATACCTCTAAACAGCTGAAGTTGAGTGGCCTTTCCTGTTAATGATGGATTCGTCCTGCTTCCAGCTGCTCATTGGAGCCGTGTTTTCTCTGCTGTCGCTCATTTCGCCTACCGCTATTATTTTGATTCCGCCTGCAGCAAGCCCCCAGGAAGTGCGCCAGGCTTTGAAGCCAATTTGACATAGTGGCCAAACTGTGTAATTACAATTTCCAGGGCACGTGATGCACACTGACCCCCAGAGACTTTTTCCCACAGACTTACATTGTGAAAGACACGTCTGTAAATCAGCGGATAATTTTTTTGGAGGTACAACAACTAGTCTGTATGATCACTTAAACAGCCCTTATTTAAATCATTATGTCCTAAAAGTTGTAAAATGCATAAACAGCCACCTCCGACGCTGTATCCAGTTCTCTTTATACATCCATGGCCTGCAGCCACTGTTTGGCTGTTCATCTTCTTCTTCTGTTTAATGGCAGGTGGCAACTAGCGTTTAAGGTGCATTAGCGCCCCCCTTTCCTGGTGTATGGATGATTTAATTAATTTAATAACATTTATCGAACATTTGTTATATTTCTATCGAGGAAAATTCTATCAAGATAATTATCATTATCGTTTTATCACCCACCCGTTATAATGCCTATTCATTGATAATGCAAAAAGTTCATACTGAACATAGGGAAAGATTGTGGCATTTGGTAAATATTAATAAGTGGAACATTTAGCTGAAGAGCCAAAAACAGAGCTGCTACTACTACTTAGGGTGTTTTCACACCTAACCTGTTTGGTTCAGTTAAAACGAACTCTGGTGTGTTCGACCGGTTCGCTTGGGAGATGTGAACACAGTAACACAGACCAAAACAAAACTGGAGCAGTTTGTTTGTGGTGGGAACATTATCTGACCTTGATCTGACCCAACTACGTGGTATGCTCCGCAAGTATGAACTAAATATTAGCTCCCTTGTTCTGCTCAGTTGTCTGAAGGCAGCACGTCTGTGAAGCAGCTTAATATTTTCAAGACGTTTCCTCGAAGTGCCTTTGGCATTCTGCTGGTATAGTTTTGCCTGGTATTTTACCCAGATTACCCTCAGATTCATCAGGTGGACACAAACACAACTCAAAATATATGATAATGTAACCACACACAACTGCTGAATGAAGACGGGATGTGTTTTCAAAGCAGTGGTGGAAGAAGTATTCAGATCCTTTACTTAAGTAAAAGTACCAGTCCCACAGTGTAAAAATACTTCATCACAAGGAAAAGTCCTACATGAAAAATCCTACTTCTGCTTCTAGAAGTTACTACTTAGTAGTAGTAAAAGTATTGAAGATGTATCAGCAAGATGTACTTAAAGCATCACCTGGATCACCCGTAGCAACACCTACACCTAAAACTATCCGCAGTGATGAAATTTTAAATTAAACCCCCTTAAAGAGCACCCCTGTTTTTGTGCACAAGCCGAAAAATCACATACCTAAAAAAAAACGTACTGTTCTTGAACCCTTTTGACTGCATTCATGATCCTCTTGGTCTCTTCTCAAAGGTAACTGTTTACTATCAAAAAGGCAGAATTAGTCTCAGCTTCTAGCTGCTACTTGTCAAGTGATTATTAAAAAGCATCAAGTCCATTTTTCTTTCCGTTACAATATTTTTGAACCAGCATGTTAATTGTACGTATTATATCTTCTAGCATGCAAAAGTACATGTTGGGTGTTTTATCTCCACAAAGCCAACTTTCCAAGGACTGTCTTGATTTAGATTATTCAGATTTTTGTCTTGTATTCGTGAGTGGTGTAGTTTTGTATATCCACTGAGATCAACGTGATCATTGAACCAAATGAATACATATAAATTCATTATATCCGGGGTTATGACCGCACTGCTGTGGAGTGTGAAGGACAAAAAGAAATATTGTGACTGCGAGTGTGGCAGAAACAGTTTGAGCAGTTGTGTCGGTGTGAATGTTAAAAAGCTTTTAACCAGAGAGGGCAGAGACACCAACACCCTGCTGATGGCAGAGGTTGATACGCAGGGGTGTTTAATGCCTCAACCCTCTCCAATTAAAGGCTTTTAAATTTCAAACTCACACAAGAGCCTCTGCCTGGGTGTTCACACTTGTGGGCTGTAATATTTAGCTTTTTTAAAATCTGTAAAATCTGCAGCCGACACGAACTCCTGTGGAAACCTGGAGCACTCGGAGGATCTTTCCCTTTCTAAAAACCCTGTTCATGTTATCTCCCGCCTGTGTGATGGCTCGTCTCGGTGGTAGGGCCCCAGGGTGCTGGAGAGAAGGTGGGTGGGGGGGGGGGGCGCCAGATGGTCTCTTCATTAAAAGCTTCTGTACCGCGGGGCTCTCCTTCCTGCTATAACCCAGCCGAGCCTATCAGCACTCGCAATTAGACTGAGTTAATAGTGCATGGCAAATAAGAATTGTTTATACTAGTTTATTACAAGCCTTAATAGTTTTTACTTCGCCCCATCACAAGGAAATTAGATTGCCTTTGCAAGCTTCCGAGGTCGAAAAGCTTTCAGGAGTGAAGTAGTTTTCAGGGTCGTTTGGTGAGCTGTTGGCGGTGCCGGCGGTCCATTACAGAGCACAGTGAGGGCGAAGGCTCGTGCAGTGGAAGGAGGTGGGAGTGCAGCGCTGAGAGTAATTGATGGTGCAGGACTACAGGCTTGATGACTGCGGGGGTCACTGGATGACATCTGCATCTGCATGGAGCTGTAAAACCAGACTCTGGTCCAAACTGACTTTCAAGTGTGTTATTAGCCAACTTGTGAAGGGAAAAGCCTCCTGAAACACATCAGCACTTCACAGATAAACAATAAACACTACATGCCGAACAACGTCTGTGGACATTACACTCATATGTGAATGCTGAACAGCGTATGTCTGTAGGGAAGACTTTCCACCAGATGAATGTGGACAGGCAATATAGTGTATCACTCACTTAGCTCATACTGTCCCCGTTCACCTCTCTCTCTCTCTCTGCAGTAAAGATGACGGAGCTACTTGCCATCAAGAGGGAGCTGACAGTGATCAAGGTTCAGATCGACGGCCTATTGGACTGTGTAGACAAGATGGACAGACAGAAGAAGGACTGCTCAGGTAGAGACAACAAGCAGTTGGACGGCTTCCTGTCCCTCGCCACTGTTTAGCTGTCTTATAAAATGTGACAGACATTTTTACACCTGTACTGAAAACAAACCTCCAGCTTCAGGGTCAGAAAGACCTGAGCGTTTACACAGTTTGACTGATCAGAGATTATGAGGACCCATAAATAGGAAAATAAATTTCCAGGTACTATCCCACAGTTCTTTGGACACACTATCAGCAAAAGGTTTGTTCCAGGTGTGTGTATGAACCTGTATTCAAGTTTCCAAAGTTATGGAACAAAGACATGTACGGCACTTTGTAGCCACCTACATTAGCTTTACCGTACAGTGTGTGTTGGATGTATTTGTCCAATTTGGAGGAACTTTTTTGTGCAATCTGTAGTAAACATTTGAACAGGGTTATGTAAAAGAAAGAACTACGGTGGCCCTGAGAGCTCAAAGCACTGCAACTTAAGAGAACACTTGCAAATAGACAAAACACAAGCAGCTTAAGAAAACATCTTCACCCATTTGACAACACATGCGCAGCATTTAGAAAATAAACTAATACAGAAACTGTAAAAAAAGATTGTGGGAAATAGGACAGTGACCTGTCCCAACCCGTCAACCCATGATGACACATGAAGACGGCGCCGGTGTACGGGCCATCATCGAAAACATCGGGTGTGGGTGTTTTGACCAGCGTTGGTGTGTGTTGCCTGGTACAGCGCTGAGTTAGCACGATGTAGGTAGCCATTTTCAAATGAGTGAACTGGAAACATTGAAAAGATCAACCAACTCAGAGCTAACGCTAATTAGCTAGCTACAGATGACAACACCTCCTAGCTAGTCACGTATCACTAGTACCCCCACAGGACACATACATGGTGGAGAGTAACTAAGTACATTTACTCAAGTACTGTACTTGTACTTTATTTGAGTATTTCCATGCTAGTTGCTACTTTATACTTCCACTATATTTTAGAGGTAAATATTTTACTCCAATACATTTATCTGACAGTTACTTGCAGATTAAGATTTTACACAGATAATTTAGGATTTTTTTTTAATTATACATTGTCAAGAATTACTCAACAGTATAAAAACTAGTTAAAATTGCAAACGTCTGCAAGCTACAACCTTAAAAACGCTGCTTACATATGAACACATCAGGAATAATAATCTGAAAATATGATGTATAATATGGTAATATATCACTAAGTATGAAAAGACCCAGGATGGCATGTTACACATTTTGGTGGTAGGGCCAAACCTTTGTTCGATTAACAAACTGTGCTTTTATATGGCTGTTAATGGTGAGATTGTATCTCGGCTTTCCTTGATGGACTAAGAGAGGGTGGGCTCAAGATTATGTCACAGCAGAGGCTTCCCGTAGACGACCAAGTCCATCATATCACAGGTGGGTGACACCGACTGGTCCAGATCCCAGTTTTATTAAAAAAGAACAAAATCAGACTCATACATCAGTCTGATCCAGGTTTGATCCACCCCACTGAACTCTGAACCGAAGTTTATTATTGCAAATGGCTGGTGATGCAGAGAGAGTCGGTTTGTTTACCATCAGATGTGATCCGCTATCATACTGCATCTGTGAGTAATGGTTCAATGACAAAACTGCCGCCAGCGGAGCGTGGATTATGACAGTGAGGTAAACAGCGATAAACACCGGCCTCATAACCTTTCATAAGCTCCCCTTCAGCACTCACGAGTTATCTTGTCGTCCACCAACTCTGTGTGTGTGTGTGTGTGTGTGTGTGTGTTGGTTTTATTCCTCTGCCTTGGAAGAAGAATATTTCCTTGCGAGGATAAAAAAAAAAAAAAAAAGATGAGGAAATTATCTGAAGTGACATGTTGGCAGTCTTCACTTCTTTACATGATTTTTTTTCCTGACACTTATATTAGAAAACTTCTCTCCCTCCGTGCTGAGGATGAGGTTGCGAGACGGTTTAGTGGAATACTAAAAACCCAAGTGTGAAAGCCAAAAACGTTAACATTACTTTAACAAGTAGATGAACCCAGCAATGTCACAGATTCCATATCTGAAACCCAGTAGGTATTGATTTGGTGAGTTACAGACTAAAAGAATCATAGACTTCTAGGATAAAAGTGCGCCAAATTACATTGAAAAGTTAACGTTTTTTAGATGTTTCGTTTACATATGACCAACTGTATTTAAATGGCTGTATGTCAAAGGGTCAACTTTAATCATTCTTACTTATAAAATCATAAAGAAACTGTGCAATTTATGTGTATTTATAGAAAACGTTTCACTAATAAAGACACTCAGCTATTTTACAAGAGGTAGCTCAACAAATTTTATACTGTTTCATTTTAAGACTTTGATGGATAAAAACACATTTCTTTATTCTGCTGCTGTACAATGGAACAATCCTCCTTCAAGCCTAAAATTGATCACATCTGCAAAGTGGCCTTGAACAGATGGTTTCTCAGTAACTGATTTATATAATAAATCTTGGAAGAGAGCTTGGAACATGCAGCCACTCCACCATTGTGTGTTTTGTCTCGACTGGTGTTATGGTTTTGTGTTTTTGTCCACAGTGGAAATAAAGCTTTTAGGTAGGAGCCAGTGAAACGCTGACAGGAAACGAGGGGAGAGAGAGGTGGAGGATAATGTGCAACAAAAGGGGGACGTTATGATTATATGGTCACTGTCTTAAACCCCCAGGCCACCAGGGTTCGAAAAAACCTCATTAAGGTATAAAAATATGCAGAGCTCTACGAGACACACTGCTGGCTTCCTGTAATAAAGATAACATAAAAAAACACATTTCTAGGTGAGCCAATAATAGGAGAGAGGTGAGTCCTGTATTGGTAATTGGAATACATGATGTTAGTGGTGGTACTCACAGCTGTAGTAATACTGGTGTGTGTGTGTGTGTGTGTGTGTGTGTGTGTGTGTGTGTGTGTGTGTGTGTGTGTGTGTGTGTGTCAGAGTGTCCTCAGAGCAGGGAGCCCAGTGTGTCGGACTCTCCTCACCGAGGTTCAGTCAGCAGTCTGGAGAGAGAAAGTCCTGAACCAGGAGAGGCCAGCGAGGACGAGCCACTGCACTACCAGCACTACTACCCCCACAGCTACCCCCACAGGGTAAATATGTACCCCCAGTACCCCCAGAGCTACCCCCACATGGTAAATATATACCACTACTACCTCCACAGCTAAGCCCACAGGGTACAACTATATCACTAGTACCCCCACAGGGTAAATATACTGTATACCCCCAATACACTTATAGCTACAGGATAAATATAAACCCCTACTACTCCCACAGGGTAAATATACTCCCAGTACACTTACAGCTACCCTTACAGGATAAATATATACCCCTACTACCCCCACAGGGTAAATGACTACCTCAGTAACTGCCCCCTCTGCACTGAGCTCCACTGTAGAAGGTAATGTAATACTGCCATCTTGTGGATAATCTATTATTAACACCAACTTCTGTCGCCTCAACAGAACGATGCAACTCTGCTGTGAGTCTGTTAGTTGGTCTATAAAATGTCAGAAATTAGTCAAATAAAATGTCACTGAGGCAAAAGGTGACATTTTAAGATATTACAGTGATATAAAACAGCAAAAAGCAGAATTTAAAAGCTAGGACCAGTGAATTTTTGCTAGAAAACATCAAAATAGTTCCTGATTCATTTTCTGATTCTGATCAATTATATTGTTTCAGCTCTAGGCAGAACAACAACAAAAAATATAGACCTAACTAGCTGAAAAAGTAATTTTGTTTGTGTCACTGGAAGTTCAGAATTAAAAATGACTGAAACAGCTTTTTAAAAAGAGGAAGGACAGATGAGTCATGAGACATTAAACTAACCCTAACATTTTAGGGGATTAACTATTTACCTGCCTCAGTCCATCCCTTCACCTGTCTTTACAATCACTTCTGTCATGTCGAATATCTCATCGCTCCACACTGCACGGAGCGGCCCAAAGACTATTTGCATAATCTGTGTTGGACGACGTGTTTGCTGTCGCCTTGCAGGTCTTGTTATTCAGCACCTCACTGGTGTGAAGCAGATCATCGGCGCGGAGGAACGGTGCTTTCAGTGTTTCTGGTTCTTTACAGGGAAACATAATAATATAGAATTATCCTGCAGGCTTCCTACCTGGCTGACAGAGCGAAGCTGCCTCATTAATCTGAGCGGAGGCAGAGAACAGAGAGGCCCTTAATCTGCTGCATTGTCCCTCTGACAGGAAGTGTGTGTGTGTGTGTGTGTGTGTGTGTGAATAAGAGAGAGAGTGTTAGTAATTACCATTTCTCTCTATGTGTGTGTGTTAGTAAGAACAGGAAATGTTTTGTGGACTGTGGGTATAGATGTGCAGCATTGTGCGTGCGTGTGTGTGTGTGTGTGTGTGTTACACCCAGTGAAGATGAGGCTGCAGTGATGATGATGATGATAAGGAAGAGAAGGAGGAAGGCTGTGTTATTGAGAGCTAACTGCAGTGTGTTTCCACTGTCCCGTTAAGAGCTGCTTCCTCTGTGTTTCCAGATAAAGCAGCATCCGTCTGATCTGGAGGACGATCTGTGATACTGCAGCTCAGGTATGAACTCTCACACTGAGACACTTTAAAGAACCAGGCCGGCGGTTTTCGATGTTTTAGCCCATTAAGGACCAACAATGTGTCAGGCCGTCTATCAATACTTTCTGACTTCCCTACTCTGACTGCAGCAGCACCAAAGCCTATTGGTTCCTACTGAAGACGTAAATCTTTAAAAACTGTTCACAAATGTATAGTTTCATTTTAGCCACACTAGCGACATAGCTCTGTGATGGAAGTGTTGGTTAGTTGGTCTTGGCAACTGTTAAATGGATTGAAAAAAAAAGACTTTAGTTGATCTCCTGACTTTTCCTCCAGCGCCTCCATCAGGTCAACATGTTAATATGTCCAACACTTTGGTTTATGACCAAATACCTGCAGAACTACAGACATTCCCATCAGCCTCAGCTGGACTCTGTGCTTAGTTCTAATTAGCATATGTTAGCATGCTAACATGCTAAGCATTTTTATTTTGAGCATGTTAGCATGCTGATGTTAGCATTTAGCTCAAAGCACCTCTGTAAGTACTTGTTTAAAAAGGACTTCTCCTTGAAACAGCTGGTTTTAATGAAATGTTACTCAAACAGCAGGAAATAGAGCATTTATTGGGGACTATTTTCAGCAGCGGATGAATCCACATTTGGTGCTCTAGTGAGTATTTGGGGCAGCAGGACGGTGTGTGTGTTCAGTGTGTTGATACACACACACACAAAACTCATTTCATTGTTGGTTTTGGTCTTTTTATGGGATTTATTGACAATAAGAAAAAAATATACTTATCCTTTCACCTAAAATTAAACATAATTTACATTAATGTATAATTAAGTTTTCATATTGATTTACAATGTTCCAGCCAGCTGTTGGTTTCAGTTCATTTCAGTACACCATGAAGTCCTTTTGATGAGACTTTTCTTGAGATACCTTCGAACCTCTCCTTGGTGGTGCATTTAAGGATGCTCGGACATATGGGAATATCTTGTAAGCATTAAAAAGGTTGCTGATTAGCAGCTGACTCAAATCTCAGATGTAGCAGTGTCCTTAAACGCACCAACGGCAGTTTTTTTTAAAGACAGTCCTTTCTCACAACTGTATATCCTGTGACAATAACATAACTTAAAAATAAAAAGTAAATAAACGCTACAAACTGTTTACTGTGAAGAATGAACTATCTGCAGCATGTTTCAAGTTGCTCCTCACAGAGCAGTGAAATGAACTGAATCGAATAGCTGCTTGGAGGTAAAAAGCTGATGGTATGCTTTGGAAAACAGTCTGTAGTAATGTAACGTACTGTTTATACAATTTAAACTTAATTAGATCAGAGGGGCCATTTTTTTGTCCATTAAGTATCCAATGCTGCAGTTGAGCCAGATCTACTTTCCCTCTGAGCTCTTTCTCTTTAATTACACTAAGGAAAACATCAGAACTTTTTGGTTGACAAGATAAGTCACTTGATTTCTAACCATGAACGTAGATGTTCCCTGATGGGATTTTTAAATGCACGTCTTGTGGTCTGTGCTTAACGGACGCAGGAACAGTTTGTATTGATGTAAGGACTCTGACATGATTGCCTACACGGTGAATTTTCATATTTCTTAGCTTATTTGTGTCCTTGAGATCCTCAAACATCTCGTTTCAGACTCCTCTCCTGTTACTCTTTCCAAACAGAAGCTGGGATCAGTAACAGCTGGGATGGGAGATGCTTCAAGGAGGCGTTGGCAACATGAACTGCATCGGACTGACTCTCCTCCACTCCTGAATCTGTCTCTTATCTGTCCGTCAGTTTGATTTTTATTCTGTTGCACCATCTCCAGTTCTGGTTTCCAGTCCACAATGGCAACAAAATCCCCAAAACAAAATGTGTTCCTGGTACATCACTGACTCTGGTGCTCCATGCTAACATATTGACACATGTATAGCAAGTTCTGTGTTTTTATAAAGCAACATACTGGTGGGTTTGCATAGTTTTTAGGTGATTTCTTACATTTCAGGCAGCCACAGATTTAATTTACAGTAATTTCAGAACTCTATAAAAAAATAACTTGCAGAGACTTGAGACTTTCTGCAGACGAGTAATCAATCACAGTGAGCAATTTATTTGATTGTATTTTGGTTTCTCTGTAGTGAATCAGTTCAACTTCATCTTAACATTAATAGTGCACCTACCAAAACAAGCACATCATTCAAGAGCTATGTTTGGCAGATTTTTTAGTTCTTCTTAGCTCTTTTCTTTTAGTTCTTACTTACTTAATATTACTCTATATCCAGATTGAAAAAACTACATTTTCTTTACTAAAAAAGGTAATATCGGCCCCATGTATCACCCTGATTAATGTTAGTAAAGTCAGTGTGGCAGCAGCTGGCAGCTCCTTATCACACCTCCTTATTTTCATCATTATGTGTAACCAGACGCGTACAGGACCACATCATGGGTCTGTGTTAAAGGCTCAGTGAGCACAGTTTTATGACTCTCTGGGTGAATTACAGTTTAATTCACTCAGGAAATAAGTTATAAAGTGATATATAGACTCTGGCAATTTCCTGAAATTAATTTGTGAAACCATGAAACGATTATATGACAACATGAGTGAATGTGACAATTTCCCCTGTTGGTCCCATGACGTATAATTGGCAGTTCAATTTATCAGCTAATACTGTTTGGTTCAGATTAACTAATGGATCAATTCAGTAGTGCCACATGTAAGCTAACGGATCAGTTTGGCAGGTAAAAGAATCTCGTTCAGGTTAGCAGCTTAAACAGCAGTTTTAGTCGAGGCTCAGCAGTAAAGGTTTTAGTCCCCGTTCAATCACTGAACTCTACTCCCAGGAGAACGGTCAGAGTTGACGAGCTGAAGACTGTAGAGACGATGCCGTTTCGTTTTCTTCTGTGCGTCCATCCAACACTAAGATATTCTGTGTTATCTTGACAGCTATTGGCCAGATTGCCATGAAATTTGGTTTGAATATCTATCCTCCCCAGAGGAGCAATGTGAATGTTGTTGATGCCTCTCCACCCCCTATTTGTGTATCTCCACCATGTATTTCCACCACTTCCTGTTTTTAGTCGTGCCGCCTCCGTCATATTTTACTTGCATTTTATGACTTCATGTTTGTTTCACCAGATTTTGGGTGACTGGTTTTACGGAGAGCAAAGCCACCAAACTGTTGTCAAGTCGAACACATAAAGACTTTTCTTCTAGCATGTTTAACCTGCTGGACAATATGGACGACTGTGACTGACTGTATATATGTTTAGAGCGTTCGTGTAAAATATTTGTCAGTTTACTTGAAAATACTTATGTGCACAGTAGTGGCTCTTTATACTTAGACATTATTTCCAACTCTTAAAAAAAATGATACTAAACATGTTTTAATAAGTGATCCTGTGACTGCAGGTACAGAATCACTCGGCTGGCTTCACTGTAGTTTCTGCTGTTGGTGCTTTTGTGTTTGTCCTCAGTGCTAAATGTAATCTCTCAGTGTGAGTCTAGTAAAGGTATTTTTCATTTAAAAAAAAAAGAGTGGTTGGAGCTTTGTGTGTAATAATAATATGACTATTTATATGTATAGTATAAAATATTATAGTATTGTGGTTTAATTCAGTACTAAAAGCAAATTCAATTTTGTTGCTCCGTGGACGCCAGTACTTCTTCCTCTCCTCCCCCTCCAAATGGAGACCAAAGGTCAAAGGACAGGTTTGGTAGAAATTTAGTGTATTGATCAAAGCTGTTTTTTTTTAACATTTCCCTGTTTCCAGTCTTTGTGCTAAGCTAAGCTAACTGGCAGCTGGCTGCAGCCTTATATTTAACGAACAGAAACGAGACAGGCATCCATCTTCTCATCTAACTCTCGTTTGGAGATTTAAAGGAATGTCAAACTATTCCTTTAAATCCCCAAATTTTCCACCAGCTCATTCTTGGCCTAATGTTTTGAAACTTGACTCTTAACTGTGTTGAGTTTGAAAACCTGAGCTAAAATAATTGTCAACCACAGTTAATACAGGTAGTCAGAAGTCTGGCTTTAACGACAAATTCACATTTTCAGACAGCCTCTACTCGACATATATCTTAAATATATGAGAAAATATAGAGAATAAAGACATAAATAATACTCAGAAGTTTCAGAAGTGTTCAAAAACACATAAGAAAATATTGAAACAGCAGCAATTATGCTACAATAAAAGTTAAATCATATGATGACACTATAATTAAAGAATAACTTTCAGGCTGTGAGTAATATTACATTGTCCGTGTTTTAATTAAATCAGTAGAACCTTATCATGTATGAACAGTTTAATCACAAACGAACAGTGGATCACATGTTGTTGACTGAAGGGAAGCTGCTTTTAATGATTCATTAGAGCCAGAACAACCTTAGACACCAGGTCTGTTGGATGAGTTTTGGGAGCTGAATGAACTTGCTGCAGCAGAGAGGTGCGTTCGCAGAGGTAAGGATCTCTTACAACAAATACACTGAAACTCACTGAGACACAAGGTTTCTGGGTTTAACTTTATGAATGTTTATTTGTATTTATAATTGTTCTCCAGAACGTGGATTTAAAACATTTCACACAAGTGTTTAGTCTATATTTTGTTCAGCCAGGATCAATATTTAAGCTTCATCTCTGATCTTTTTGAGCTCATAATGGCTTTCTTTTCCCATTTTAATTCCCATTTTTGGTACTTTTTGATCTACGTGTGCATGTTGTTGATTACTGCTACACAGGGACCAGCTCAGAGTTCCTCAGTCTTTGGGTTGGGACCCTCTTGTGGTCTCTTGATATGCAGAAAAGGTCGTAAACCAAAATGCCAGACTGACATTCACATGACAGCTTGACAACTCTTAATTGCTGGTCGCTGATCGTGAGATTTTGGGAATAACACAGAGAGGGTCAAGGGTCAAATGGCTTAAAGTCCTTGGACTAGTTTGTTTAACTGAGAAGCACAGAGCTTTAATCTGCTGGTCCACCATTGATTCTTTTAAATTCTTGAGATAGATTGAAAAGATTAACGTGACATGATTCAAATATGTGAAACAAAACAGCCTAAGTTAATTTCATTTTAAAATTTAAATAGATTTTGAAATAGATTCTATCTATCAAAGTGAGTTTCCAGGCAATTCTACTGCATATGTTTTAAAGTAGTACAAAGCCTTTAGTGTCTCAGAGGGAGCCGAGTGAAGTCTGATAAACGTCCTCAAGTGATGTCACTCGAGTCGGCGTCGGTCGGGGCTGAAGACTACAAGTCTGAAACTGAGAACAGTCTGTTGGTGTGGAGTCAGAAAGAAGTGAGCTGACCAGACCTCTGCAGCATAACACACCCCAATCTTTGACCGAACCGTTGGCCGTCGAGTTGCATTGTGGGTAATGTAGGAGCCAGAGTTTTGACAGAGAAGAGAACGTGTGGAATAAAAACAGATATCTCTGGTTCTGGAGAGCAATGATAAATCAGTAGAGTTCTGTTTTAAGTTCTTCATATGCAGTGTTTCACATTACTCTTGACTGAACTAGCTACTCTTAACTGCTTCTGCTATGTTTGCCACATCTACGCTCACTGGAATTCTGGGTAATGAAGTCTTACAGTCTTAAGTCACAAAGCCAGACCAGATTTGTGAGCTCAGTTTTCCCACTGAGAACTGCTTGAGTTTGAGCATGGCTAGATATACACTGGCCCAATCAGAGAACTGAATGTTCAGATGGTGTAATCTACAGTAAGCCAGGTGATACATGGCCCATTGCATGCCACAGATTTACCCAGAAACGGATTTTTGATATTTGATCAATTTGATGTTTGAAAATTAGAAGATCAGTGACAGCTCAGTGATCATGTGTCAGAAGGGTTTATGTTGACGTCTGAGTGAAGGAGAGAGCTGCCAAGAGATGAAAAGTCCGTCTCAAGGAGACTTTCCAGTCACAGTGAGTCTCGATTATTATCCAGTGCCGGTTACCATAAGCTTGTTCACCTCTTGTTTGGCGTTAAAGGGCTTTAAAGGCCCTGAAAATGTATTTTCTTAATCAGCTTCTTAATATGAGTAATGGTTTCTGACTTGAACATAATTTTTGGCCAAAGTTGGAACAGTTTTGGTTATTTCACATTAGAGACTTCTGTGTTTCTTTTCTTCTCAATGGTTTAACGTGGGCGGGACTCAGTTGGAGAAAAGTGATGTCACGCACTTCCGTGCACCAATCAGGATTTAGCAATACTCAAAATGTGATGACAATTGGTGGGTTGTCGGTTATTGTCAATCAAATCTGATCAAACCACACCCTCACAGTCCTGGAGAAGCAGGTTAGCTGAGTTTTGACTGTTAAAATTAAACCTAAAGATGTTTTTTTATTATGGCTGCTGCCTTTTAGTCATGATTATTTAATGTTATACAAGTTTTCAGGGGCTTTAAGGATCATTAACGTCTTAATTATGCTTTTAGATGAAAAAATGAAGTTGATGCATTTTAATCAAAGTTATAATTTAACTGAAACTTCTTAATGAGCAGCTGTCACCTCACCTGTATTGATACTGAGGGGGAAAATAGACTTCATCATCGTTTTCATTCATTGTTCCATATTGTGGTATCATGAAGCCATGAAACTGTAAATGTGACTGAAGGTCCTACAGGTAAAGTCGACCTGTCCACACCTGTCCAGCAGATCATGGCAGCAGCAGAGTCCTGCCCTCTGACCACTCACGTGCTGAACACCGGAGACGGCGTCCCGGCAGCCAGGGTGGCGCTCAGCCTGCACCGCCTCGACTCCAAGCTGATGATCTGGAACATGCTGAGTGTCGGGTAGGGTTCGAACCTGCGGACAGAATACATCACTGCACTGCTGAAGCTTTAGCAAATGGTTAACTTCATTATCCGTGATTTTGTATATTAGCTTTTTCTTTGTTCTATTTTTTTTAATAATTAAAACTTAAAATATGTCGACTTTTGTATTTCTAGAGAGAGGTTTTGGGGGTTTACCCATTCACTTCAATGCAGTTAGAGCAGCATATAGCAGTCATTACAGGAACTGGACCACGTTGGTTTCCATTTGCACTGTACTTGCTGCAAATCAAGTTTTAAATATTCTCGACACCACAGGGCCAATTGTGACAAAACCTGAGGAGGAGATCCTGAATTTCGACATTTAAACCTTTTGATTGACCTGCACGACAACGTATTCTTCATCAGAGAGTAGAGGGAGTAGAGACTGGACTTAATAGTTAAAAATGAACCTTTTAAACTCAGCAGTTTCAATGATTTTTAGGACAACGAATGAAGATGGCCGCTGCCCAGGACTCATCAGCCGAGAAGCTTTCAGCCCCGGCATGTACAAGCTGCGCTTTGAGACGGGTTCCTACTGGGAGAATCTGGGTCAGACCTCCTTTTACCCCTACGTAGAGGTGAGCTGCAGTGGTATCAGGATATCACTTACATACACAATATGTTTTAAACAATTCAATCGATGTTCGTCATTGTTTTTGGACATGTGGTAAAATATGGCAGTCAAACAAAACTCATACAATTTTACTTGTAGTCCTTAAAACGATCATCTTAGACTATTTTAATACTTGCAGGCAGTTTAACAGCAACACAATCTTTTTAGGTGCTCCACTGTTAGCGATGCAAGTGGGTCTATCATTCTTCACAAATATGCAACTTTAATGCTGCCTCTGTAAATAATACCAGATAATCAATAAATGTAAGATACATATTATAATAAAATTACTCCACTGCTGGATTATCTTCTGAATAAAACACCAGATTAATTCCTAGTTTAACCAGGCTGTTTTTTATGAATTAGTAGAAGAATAGGTGCTTAAAGGATGCGTTATTTTTATAGTTATATATTATTGTTAGTTTTTGTAGTTATGAGTAAACAAATCCTTTACAAACGGCTCACAAATATAAAGTGTCACTTAAAAACAGGGCCAGTGATGTTGTCTGTGGTTTCTCAGCGGGCCTCAGCAGCCTGATCACCACGCGGTGTCGCCAAATCAAACCTCAGGATCACTGCTCCAGCGAGCTTCAGTGGGAAATTAAATATCCTTCATCCGTTTTGACAACAGTAATGTGTATCGTGAATATAAACAACGACACTGTCGTCACCACGGAAAGCTGAGAGTCTGCGGATTTTCATTTAGAACCAAAACTGAAGTCAGCTAGACCTTTATCGCACTAACCAACGCAATAATAATTTGACTTGTGATGTGTGTGTGTGTGTCCAGGTTGTGTTTGCCCTCAGTGACCCTGAGCAGAGGCTCCACCTGCCCCTGCTGATGAGCCGGTTCTCCTACAGCACCTACAGAGGAAGCTGAGGACCAGCTGCGACGTTTCTGTTAATCTGAGCACATTTTATGACTCATTCGGTCTGTTTGCCCGTTTGCCTTTGCTGACTGCGGAGTTTTAAACACTTGATTATTGAATACGGTGTGATTTATATAAATATAAAAGTACGTTTGGTGTGACATGGGCACCTTAGTCATCGTCATTAATGTCAGCGCAGACTAAGGTGCATAAACAACATTTATTGCTTCGCTTTGGTCCAACTAAAGAGCAACTGAAGTTACTTATTAAATGCACATTTAACATTTCCTATCTCTTTATTTGGTGTTTTCATCTTATTTCTCAGGACACTGCAAACATCTTAATGTGCATAAGCCTGCAAACCTCTGATTTATTCATTTCTGATTTTACAGATCGACTTCAGTTTATTTCAACATTAATCATTTTAAGACATTTGCTGGTTTTATGGCGGCAAATTAAAAGTCTGCGGGGGGGGGGGATGTTTTTCAAATGATTGATCGATTGATCGTCCGATTGATCAACAGTAAAGTGATTTCTTAACTTTGTACTTTTTTATTCTTTATTTTCGTCTTTTGAATCTGGTGTTTCTAATCTCACGCTGTTACACGTTTTAATATTTTAATTTCTTGTTTAACCGTTAAATTACGTAATTTCACGTTTCGGTTACGTGACGTGACGTCGAGGAACGCGTTGGGGAGCGTGCCTTTCCGTCTCAGCCAATCGGAGCGAAGGTGTGCTGTGAGGGCCCAGTGCTGGCCTTTCTGATGCCTGAATGTAATAAAGTCATCTTGAAACTAACTAAATGCGTTTACGTGTATTGAATTAGTAATACATCTTGTTCTGTGATAAAGTGTCCTTTTCCGACCTGATGAAATTTTAGAATTAATAACTGCCTTTCTCCTTGCAACACTTTCCGGCGGGCTTTCGAAGAGGAAGTCCTCCGGGCCTTGACGTCACCCTCACGTTGACATTTCACGCCGTCGCTCTTATTCAATAACACCTGTCGGAGCCGCGCGCTGGAGCTCGGCGGAGGCAGGTAGACGGAAGGCGCCGTGTTTCGGACTGAACGGCTGCACGCGCGGCGCGGGGAGGATGTCTCAGGCGCTGAGGCTGCTGTCGGCGGCCGCCCGGCCTCTCTACCGGGCCGCGGGAGCCCGAGCTCGGCTCTCCGCGGTGACGGTCGGACGGCTTCTCGCAGCCGGATCCCGGAGCTCCGCTGCCCCGGTAAGTGAAGGTGAAGGTGAAGGTGGAGGTTTTTCCGGAGTACCTGTCTAAGAAATGTACGAGCCTGTCAGTGACTTAACGAGCCACAGTTCCCCTCCACGTGGGCTGGAAGTTAGATGCAAACTGTATTTTGTTTAGAGGAGCGACAGCGCGCCAAATCCCGTTGCAAAATCATTCAGTTTAGGGCTCGTCTGCTTAATAACGAAATAGCAAACCCCCTACAACTCGGTGTAACACCCCATCTGCCTGACTCTAATCTACTTTTTAATTCGGCATTAATCCAGTGTAGCAAACTACACTTGTTTCATCGTATTAAGTTAATTTCTGTGTGCAGACACTGCTCGCCTCAGCAAGCACACTGTGGGCATTAAAGGGTCACATCTGAGATTATAGTGACGTTTTGTCCTGCAACCAGGTGAATTCTGTGCTTTTTAAAATATGCCACCAAAGTAACAGAATTACCTGCAAAACTTCTTCGTGAGGCTCTTGGCAGACTCTGTTCAACTTAAACTAAATTTGTACCAATACTTACACCAGGATCTTGCTTTGGTTATGATACCAATAGTCAATAGTTATGCCGTTAAAAGCCACAAATGGCAAAATTAGTATTTGTGCAATGTAGGTTTACAACATTTAATGCAAAGCGTCATGTTATTGAAAACTGGTCAACATTTCCCAATATTTCCCAGCTCGAATCTAATTTGGGCAATGATTTAATTCTATTGTCTCTTTTTAAAAGTTATTTTTGCTCATTCCTTCTGTCCATAACCGTTCCTAAAAGCAATTTCAGTGTAATTCATGGAGGACAACGTCCCACAGTCTTGGCTCTGTGCAATTATTCCTCCTCGCATTTATCTGAAGTTAATGAGGCTTCAACAGTCAGTCAGACAAATCAAGTGGATAACTTCCAACATTACAGTCTTTCCCTCAGTGTGTTTCTACATGCAGTGATTCCTCGCTGAGCTGCAGTGAAGGGACAGTAAGCAGGAATTTGAAGAGGCTGTAACTTTGGAAGATACACATTTAATTTGTCTAACTCACAAAGCCTCATATTAGCTTCAGCTGAACTTCAGATGGATTTTCTCCTCCGTCACTGACATTATATTTTCCTTAAGAAGTGATCTTTTGAACAATTACAGCTACCAATGACCCTTGTGCATCTGGGCGTCTGGCTGTTGTATTAAGAAAGACTTGAAAAGATGTGAACCTTTGCTTTAAAACACACACGTGAGTATTGTGTTAAGACAGAGTTAAAAACGTGCGACTCCACTCTTTACTCGAATATTGCTGAGTTTATCACAGCATTGGATATCAAAAAGAAAATCCTGAAAACGAACTCATTGGGATAAATATAACTTTGTATGTGTGGGTGTTCACATACAGCAGGATGTGATAATAGAACATGTAATTTATATCAGCCTCCACTCTTCTGGGAAGACTTTCCACCAGATTTTGGAATATTGTGGGTGGGGTAGAGGTCGGGGCTCTGTGCAGGCCAGGCAAGTTCTTCCACACCAAACTTGAAAAACCACTTCTTTATGGAGCTGCTTTGTGCACGGGGACATTGTGTTTGTCATTGGATGCTGTAGCAGTAAGATTTCCCTCTGCTGGATTAAAGGAGCTTTTACCAAACAGACCCAGACCGAAAGAATGTGAACGAGGTTGTCCACATGCTTTTGGCCCTTTTTTTTTTAATATCAGGGTCATGTTGAGCTATTTTTGACCCCCACATCTTAATTATCCCACTGCTCACAGAGTCGAATGTAATTGAGAATTCAGTGTGACCTTCAGCGTGTCGGTTTACCTGTTAGAGGTTGAGGTCATGAGTGGTTTTTCAGCAGAGCCTCTCAGGTTGCTGGTAGTGGTGTGTGTTCAGTGTACTAACGGAGTCTCTGTGGTCTTTTCCAGAACGTTAGCCGGACTCCAGCTAACTTCCTGTCCTGTCGCAGGTTCCAGTCAGCTCAGCGACGACTGTACTCCACTGAACCCAAAGGTGAGAGCCGCCGTCTGTGTGTCTGAAGCAAATAAAGTGGATGTTGTTGTGCACATCCAACCCCAGAATAGTTTAAATAGTTTTTACCTTCATTCACCACCATTAAATAGATTTTCCAATCAGGTCAGCAAGTTCAATCACTCGCATTTAATTCCAGAGATCAGCAGGAACAACTGGAGGCAAAATAAACATAAAACTCTTAATATGGTGAATGATCCAATCTGGTGTTGTAGGAGAGATGAGAGCACTTTTCTAAAAAGACATCAAAGTTGACATTAGTTGTGTGTCCTGAGGCTGCTGGATGTTACAGCCTGTTGATACTTAATTGATGTTTAGGCCTCAGTGTGACGGGTGTTAACAGCATGAAACAGCAGAGTCAAAATAATAATTTAGCTGAAAGCAGAGCTGGCATGACAACTGACACTGGAATGGAAACCAGTCTGACAATGTTAATCTAACAATCATGTGTGAGTTTCAGATGGAAAAGGAGGAGCAGCAGGAGGAGGAGGAAGGTCAGGCGGAGGGAAGAGAGGAGGAGGAGGAGGAAAAGACTGGTGGAGCCGAATGCAAAAGGTAAAGTGAAGATGGCAGCACGTTGAAATCATAATTCACAATTTCAGTATGACTTCTAATGCAATTCTAAATTCTTATAAGATGTTCAAAGATTTGTTTGGAGGAGAACGTGAGAAAGTAGTTAAACTAAAATGAAAAATAAAAGGTCGACTTTCAAGTGAAGGTTCACCACCTGACTGTTCGATAACCTGTCCACCTGTGTGTCTGCTGCTCCTCAGGGAGACTTCCCCTGGGACGAGAAGGATTTCCGTTACCTGGCGGTCGCCGTGGCCGGAGTCAGTTCAGCTCTGCTCTACTTCTACTTCAGAGACAACGGCAGAGAGATCAGCTGGAAGGACTTCATCCACCGCTACGTGGGCAGGGGGATGGTGAGGAGCACTCTGGGACGTTTATACTGGGATATGCTGAGAACCTGACATGATTTAGAGTCCAGATCTTCTTAGAAACAAAGTAAAATGAACATGGAACAGAGTTAGGGCTGCAACTAATGATTATTTTCATTATCAATTTAATCTGCCGATTTTCATGATTAATCGTTTAGTCTAAAATGTCAAAAAAATTGTGAAAAATGATTATAATTTTCCCAGAGCCCAAAGTGACGTCTTCAAGTTGCTTCTGTTGTCCAAAACCCAAAGACTCTTCATTTACTGTCAGAAATGACAAAGAAAAGCAGCAAATCCTCACATTTAAGAAGCTGGAACCAGCAGATGTTTGACATTTTTGCTTGGAAAAATTGATCGATTTAATGATTAAACGATTGATCGATTATCAAAATAGTTGGCAATTAATTTTCTTTCCATTGACTAATCGATTAATGGACTTGACGCTTGGATTTTCAGAAACAAAGACATAATTTTAAGTAAGAAAAGACCGAAATATATGTATTTCTTCCTGTCCAGGTGGATCGGTTAGAGGTCGTCAACAAACAGTATGTCAGAGTCATCCTGGTGCCGGGAGCCGACGCTGATGCGGTGAGACGAAATGACTGAAAGAATCTCTAAAAAAAATCTAAACTTTACCTAATTTTTATGAAGCCAAACACACTGTTTGTAACATTAAAATAAAGCAGTTAATTTAATGTGAAAGTGGGACCAACAAAACATGAAACTATCAAATCTTTTAGGCCAGCAGATGCTCATCTTGCCATCATAGATGCTTTAGTTCACTCTTCATTATTTGACCTGTCAGCTAAATGAAATGTAACCTTCTGGATCTTTGTGTAAATTGAAATGCCTGTAAATAATTACCACAAAAGAACACACACACAAGCAATACAATACAGCATAAAGGTTTTTTACAGACTGAAAAGGTGTAGGATGATGCTATGCTATTTTTATAATAAATACACGATCTGTTCGACTTCATCCTGGTGAAATCGTGTGACCCGCAGAGCTACGTTTGGTTCAACATCGGCAGCGTCGACGCGTTTGAGAGGAACCTGGAGGCGGCGCACATGGAGCTCGGCCTGGAGCCTTCGCACCGACCCGCCGTGGTCTACAGCACCGAGAGCGACGGGTGGGTTTAACACACACACACGTCCGCTTTTCTCATCAGCTGTAAATGACCTAAATAATCTGTTGTTTTTCATGTTTATGGGGATTTTCTTAAGGCTGTGTTGATTGTTGTGCCGTTAGTTACATTACGAAGGCTGGTGCTTTTATTTTGAAAGAGTAATCCCGGTAAAACATCGACCAAGCGAAGGATCGTGGTTTAGCACCTGGCTGATGAGGGCATATAATGTTATGATGCTTTTTTGTAGTTTTTCTGAGTTTTAAAATAAGTGCGTGTAAACCAGCTTAACTGCTTTATTAGCCCAATGCACCGCAATTCTGTCAGGCTCAACAAGCAGTTGGCATTCCTTGGTTAAATTAAGCTTGCTACATGTAGTCTTAAGAAATACTGTATTATGTGAAGCATGCTTAAATTGGGATGTTTAAAGCTGCATTTTGTGTGTGATTTTCACTGACTGTGTTTAAGTTAAAAAGGTAACTAATCACTTCATTTTAAGCTAAATATGCTGTAGCACCCTATCAGAGCTTGTCATTTTCATAAGTTAAAATGTGGTAATGTTTTGTTTTCTTCTTGGCTCTTACGGTGCGTTCATGTGCATGTTTGGAGATACAGTATTGTGGTTAAAGGTTGGGTAGGCAGTTTTCTTTTGGCGTCTGGGCAGAAATGCCATATTAACCGTGCAGCATGTTGTAATCCAAGTGGTCTGAGAGCAGACCTCTACTTCAGCCCCCCCTCTTGCCTCTGTTTTCAGGCTTCAGTAAATCTATCCCGTGACGCGAGACTTTAGCCAATCACAGGTTATTTCAGAGAGACGGTGTGTTCGTATTGGCTGAGCTACAAGAGCAGATGTGTGTACACGTCCCTTCAGACGGTGAAAACCTGAAACTTGTGATAAATGTCCAGCACCTCCTTTGCCTACAGCGGTGTATAGAACAAAACAACACGGAGCTTCAGGCTCATTATGTTCGATGTCATGGCGCTCATAACGACGAGTGGCAAAGAGGCCTGATGACAAACAGTGGGGAGTAACTGTTGACGGGGGACAGCGGTGTGTGTGTGGTGTACTGGCCTCTCTTCCCGCTGCTGGACGGCGTTGCAGCTGCCTCTGAAGCCTGGGGAAGCGCTGGAGGGGCGTCTTTGAGGAAACAGGTCACGTCTCGGTGAGGCTCACGCCGTGGAGAGCGAGCCCTACGAGGGATACGGTTTCACAGGGGAACCGACTCCTTCTGCTGCCGGTCCAAGTTGTGGGTTTGGTGGGAGGGGCTTAGCGGAGTGATATGAGGCAGCAGAGAGAGGAGGAAGGTTTTGCACAGGTTGCACAGATTCTGCCTCCCCCAGCTTTAAAGCAGTTGGGAACCATCACTTGGAGAGTTAGCCCATCATTCAGCCAGGGATGCTACATCAACGTATATGTAAATACCTTCCTCCTCTGTTGTCCCAGCTCCTTTCTGATCAGCATGGTACCCACCCTGCTGCTGATTGGCTTCCTGCTCTTCACCCTGCGGCGGGGACCAATGGGAGGAGGCCCCGGTGGTGGGAGGGGCGGGCCCTTCAGCATGAGCGAGTCCACAGCAAAGATGATGAAGGACAACATTCAGGTGAAGTTCAAGGACGTGGCCGGCTGTGAGGAGGCCAAGCTGGAGATCCTGGAGTTCGTCAACTTCCTGAAGAACCCACAACAGTACCAGGACCTTGGAGCCAAGATCCCCAAGGTACACACACACACACACACACACTCACACTCACACTCACACTCACTCACTCTTGGGTCCGGGCAGAAGCAGGAATTTTAATAAATATTCGCCATAAAGCTGCTGTAGATGATTGTAAATTCAGAGGAACACGGCTGAGCTTCTCACAAGTTCTCCTGTTCATCTTTGTCCACCAAATGCAGTTTATTTTAATTAAAACAAATAATGATGTTGGTTTACAAAAGACAAAAAAGAGAGGGCGAGAAAAAAGAAAACAAAGTTATAAAATCATCGGATCTGAAGACTCCAAACATTTTCTATAACATAATCATAGTTAAACAACATGAGTGTAGTTTGTTTGTTTGGTGACTGATGTAGCTCCTGAAGTTGTAAATGTCCAGTTTATTGAGCAGATGAGTTAAATGTCTTGTCACGTGGTATCCCAGGGTGCTGTGCTGTCCGGACCTCCTGGGACGGGGAAGACTCTGCTGGCCAAAGCCACAGCCGGAGAGGCCAACGTCCCCTTCATCACCGTTAATGGCTCCGAGTTCCTGGAGATGTTTGTGGGCGTCGGTCCTGCCAGGGTGAGTCCAGGAAACCAGATCAGAGATGTGTGGGACCAGAGGACTTTGGGGAACGTTCTCACTGCCTCCTGAGACCAGAGACCTCTCTGGACCAGGTGTTAGAGATGTAAAACAAAACACAGTTCTTCTCCGATCTGTGGAGGAACCACTTTGGTGGATAATTTAGGAGAAATTAGAAAACATTTTTCCACTCTGAAAATCAGGCATTGCCGTGAAAACAGGATTGCTGATTGAGGTTTTCCTCCTCCGCAGGTGAGGGACATGTTCTCCATGGCGAGGAAGAACGCCCCCTGCATCCTCTTCATCGATGAGATCGACGCCGTGGGGAGGAAGAGGGGAGGCGGGAACTTTGGAGGTCAGAGTGAGCAGGAGAACACCCTGAACCAGCTGCTGGTGGAGATGGACGGTAGGCTGGAGATGAGCTGATGTCTTGATTCTTCAGCTGTTTGAGCTTTGAGATGTTAACTGCCTGTTTTTGGTTTGGCAGGTTTTAACACGGCTACTAACGTGGTGGTCCTGGCTGGAACCAACAGACCTGACATCCTGGATCCGGCCCTGATGAGACCGGGACGCTTCGACAGACAGATCTACATAGGTAGAGTTCAACACTGAGAGCTGATTGGTGCTTCTTCAGGTCAAAGGTTAACGTTGGTTGTGTTTTTATTTCCGTCCATGAATTATCTGCTAATCTGCTGATTATTTTTTTGTGTTTAAAACATCAGGAAACATCTTCATGTTGCTTTTTTTTGTCGGACCAATAGTAAAAAAACCCAGAGATATTCAGTTAACTGTAATTTAGGGTCAAAGAAAAGCAGCAAACGTCTGCCTGAAAAATAACTTCAACGATTAACTGATAATCAAAATAATTACATGGCGACTAATCGTTTCAGCTACAACATTACATGAACTTCTTTATACTTTCAGTTAACATTGATGATGAAAAATATCCAATGAATTGTACAACAAATAGCAGAACGAGTAAAGCGTATCATCTCCCGGGTTTTCTCCAAGTCACTTCGATGTTTGTCTTTGTGCAGCGTCTCCTTGTTACAGAATCTATTTCTGTTTTTATCGTACTAAACAAAGTATTGCTCAGTTCCAATTACAACAATAGAAAACAAAATTAAACACATTTTTTGCTCCATTCAGACGACACGTTGAACAAACCTCTTTTTGTTGATAAATGTATTTATTCATTTAATACAATTAACATAAAGGACTTTTTTATTTTGATCCCCACATCTGGTCCCACTTAGATTTTCTACAAATGCAATAAAAAAATAACAAATAAAATAATAAATAAATAAAAATAAAAGAAATAATAACATAATAATAACCAACTCTTCCCTTTTACCATAGTGGTTAAGTCCATGATAAAACAATGTAAAAAAGACTGTAAATGATCTGAAATGTATTGACAGTGCATCAGTGGTGAGTGCTTCATTTGTCCTGTAGTGTCTTTAATTTAACTGTAATTAGTCAAAGACCCCCAAATGTTCCAGATGACCCCCTCAAGTTAGTTTCCTCCAGGTTTTAGAACATCATGAGGTCTTTGAGATGTTTTGGGGGTAAATGGTGACTTCCAAACAAATCTGCTTTTCTTCCTCCAGACTGACAAGATCTCAATTGAGCACATAAAGATAAATAAATTATATACAACATAATTTTTATTATTTTATTATATTTATATTTATCCTACATCCTAAATGTACACAGGTTTGGTTTAGTCTGTATATCATCGGCACACTCTGAGCTCACACAGATTCTCTCAACAGAACAATGTTGATCTTCTCAACCAAAATCCAGTAATTTAGTTTTCTGTATAGAAGTGATCAGGTCATACATGGATCAATAGTTTAATTTTTAAGTTTCAATGCCCATTTCCAGACAGGTAAATACCTCTATACATGGAGAGATGGTAACAGTGATCCAATCATTTATTTATCCCAAATAAACCTCTCTCTCTCTCAGCAGCGTTTAGGTTCTCAGAAGACTGAGGGCTTTTCTTTTCTGCCGTCTCCTCTCAGGTCCTCCAGACATCAAGGGCAGGGCGTCCATCTTTAAAGTCCACCTGCGACCAATCAAACTGGACCCCAACATGGACAAAGACGTTCTCGCCAGGAAGATGGCCGCCGCCACGCCGGGATTCACCGGTGTGTTAACAGCTACATCTTCTGTCACGGTGGAATGTATTTTATGAAAACTGTTGGAGACATGCAGGGGAATTTCAAATATGAAAGTGTAGTCAGTCAGTGTCTTTAACCTCTGGACAGGAGCTTGTTGCTGACAGAACACCATTCTAGACGCACCATTTTTAAATGTTTCCATGAAAAGTAGTTGGAAACACTTTAAAAGCAAATGTTTTGAACCAAATGATCAAAAAACTAGATCAGAGAGTTTGTAGTTTACCTCGTGGCTGTAGCTGAAAACTACCTTTTCATTTGGTTTAATTTGTAGGTGGAAATATAGTACAGTACTTCTAGAAATACTGCACTTACATATGTGTGTGTAAATGCGTATAATTAAAGTGTTTAGTGTCAGAATTGTCAGATGTTTGTTGACGGGTGTTTTTTCCGCTGTGAATGAATCAGGAGCCGACATCGCTAACGTCTGCAACGAGGCCGCGCTGATCGCTGCCAGGCACCTGAACCTGTCCGTCAACGCCAAACACTTCGAGCACGCCATCGACCGGGTCATCGGAGGTCAGGGGTTTTATTTATGTTGTTTTCACTCCCCATCATGATTACTTTCCCTGTTTTAAAGCCTTTTATGTTTAATAAGAACAGCATAATTGATACCATTAGATATAAGTTTATATTCCTCAGAGAATCAGTCCTGTGTCTGTGTCTGTGTGTGTGTAGGTCTGGAGAAGAAGACTCAGGTCCTGCAGCCCACAGAGAAGAAGACTGTAGCGTATCACGAGGCCGGTCACGCCATCGTGGGCTGGTTCCTGCAGCACGCCGACCCGCTGCTGAAGGTATTTCTTACATCTTTAACTACCAATACTGTTCATACTTCAGTACTTCTACTACTTCAGTACTCAAGTTTGAGACAAGTATTTATGAGGACAAAATTAGTCTTTGTATTAATTATGATCCCAATAATTCATGTTCATAAAAATACTCGCAATACAGGAATACTGTGAGCGCAAAACTATTAACTGGACCTGTAGAGCTTCTTCAGATTAATAAAGTATAAATTAAAAAATAAAATAATAACTTTACTTGTGTAGCACCTTTCATGAACTTTACTCCAAAGAACTTTACAAACAGGATTAGAAACAATGTTGGGCCAAAAACAAAAATGATAATGATAATAACAATACGATAAAACATTAAAAACAATACCTATAATACTAAAGATAAAATGTTGGATTAATTAAAAACCCAAATTAAAAGGCAGAATAAAACGATGGATGTTTAATTTCTTTGAGTGCGGCAGGTTCTCATGTGGGAAACATTATTGGAACTTCTAAAAGAACATCAGCGGAACATCTGACAGGTTCAGGTTATGTACGACTTTATAAACGAGCAAAAAGTCTTTAAAATCAATTCTAAGTAAAACTAAACAGGAAAGTTGTAAATTGATTAAAATGTTTTTTAAAAAAGGACAATCATCAGGATAGTTGCAGGATACAGTTATATTGATCAATGGCACGTCACCCGTTGGAGCAAAGACAAAGCAGTTAGCAGATGTTGTAGTATCACAGAGCAGAGAGGTCAAATGTTCCTTAAATGCGTCTCGTGTGCGTCCAGGTGTCGATCATCCCGCGGGGGAAGGGTCTGGGTTACGCCCAGTACCTGCCCAGAGAGCAGTACCTGTACAGCAGGGAGCAGCTGTTCGACAGGATGTGCATGATGCTGGGGGGCCGCGTGGCAGAGCAGGTCTTCTTCGGCAGGATCACCACCGGAGCTCAGGACGACCTGAAGAAGGTCACGCAGTCCGCCTACGCTCAGGTAACACACACCTACCGGGTCTGCTGGTCCTGTTTGATTCCTGATTTAGTAGAGGAGTGGTTTTCTTGCTGTGACACCTGGTTCTCCTCCCTGACCCTCCAGGTGGTGCAGTTTGGGATGAGTGACAAGGTGGGGCAGGTGTCGTTCGACCTACCCCGGCAGGGCGAGATGGTCATGGAGAAGCCGTACAGCGAGGCCACGGCTGAGCTGATAGACGAGGAGGTCCGAGAGCTGGTGGAGCGAGCGTACCTGAGAACCACGCAGCTCGTCGAGGACAAGAGGGAGCTGGTGGAGATGGTGAGACTGATGGAAAATTAATTGCCAACTAATTTGATAATTGATTAATCGTTGCAGCTCTAGAAAGTAGTTCCGTCTTCAGCCCTGAGCTCTTCCCCAGGTGGGGAAGCGTCTCCTGGAGAAGGAGGTCCTGGACAAGGCGGACATGTTGGAGCTGCTGGGCCCGCGGCCGTTTGAGGAGAAGTCGACATACGAGGAGTTTGTGGAGGGGACGGGGAGCTTCGAGGAGGACACAAGTCTGCCGGAGGGCCTCCGAGACTGGAACCAGGAGAGAGGAGGGGAGGCCGAGGAGACGGGCCAGACCCGGGACAACCAGCAGGCCGTGTAGAGCCCGAAAACTCAGATAAGAAATTCATGTCCTCAATTTACTTTGGTTCCCTCAGGTTAACAACACTCATGGATCTGATTTAAATTTTGGATCGAGACAAGATTTCAGGTTTTGTCTGTTTTAAAAAAACAAACAAAAAAAAACACCTTCTTTTTCAGTACAAAAGGAAGCAAATTAATAATTCCTGCTCTTAAATTAAAGACACAAAAGTAATTTATTTATTAATTACTAATTTGAGATAATGTTTGGTCAGAAACGTTCCTCCTGAGAACCACCAGGCTCTGTCCGATCTCCGGATAAATGTAGAATTGACTTTTATTTCACCGTTCAGACAAGAAGATGCTCCAAATCGCCTTAAACAGGAGACCAACACACGACAGACTGTTTTTAATAATCCTGAACTGAGTGTAAATAATGCACAGACTAATTTTTCCTCTCCGACCAACATCTGCCTTCTGATAACAAGGAGGAAACAGTTGAACACACTTTTCTGCAGCCAAATTTAAAACCGGTTTAAATATTTTGAGAATTGATGTGAAGCTATTTTTGTTTCCTGCGTTTTTTTAGTTTTTTTTTTAACAACATATCAGGGTTGCTGCTGAAGTGTTCTTGCAGCAACTGGCGTCGGTCTAAAACACCAGAGCGACCGCCAGTTTGAGCTTCACCGAGTTTGGATTTCTTTTATACAAACACCTTGATGCTGTAAAAAGATGTAGATGATTGTATACATTTTGTGTGATAATGACTAAACAGGAAGCTGCTACGTCACCAGCCCACTGACTGATGGGAAACTTAATATTCTGCTGATTTAAAAGGAAAAATCCCCTTAAATACTTTATCATTAGTCGTGACTTCAGCACAGTTTTAATCATCAGCTCCCCTGAAGAGACTAAAACCAATTAAACTTATAGTGCAGCCTCAGCCTGATAATCACTTCTTCCTCCGAACAAAAACTATTCTAAATACATCAGAGTCGTACTGCTGCATTTGGTGACAAATTCCCCTTCAGTGGAGTTCGTCTGCTGAAATCAGAAAATACAACATGTCCCGATATATGAAATTCAATTATTGTCTTTGGTTCCTGAAACGTTGTCGTTGTCTTCTGGGTTTAAACCTCCACCTACGCAGCAGGATGTAGGTTATTTAAAGTTCATTTAAAACAGTGAAAGAGTCAAATATAAGGTTAAGAAGTAGAATTAAACATGTAAAGACACCATCCAAACCTGAACTTCAAATCAAAGTAAGACTCGCTGGTGCCCCATGAATTCATACAGTCCAGTATGTCAGTGACATATAATTAAAGTCGACTCTGCGTTAATTATAAGCCAGAAATCAGTGGATGGAAATAAAAAGTAGAAACGTATATTTAAGATATTTTAAGCCATTTTTGTCACAAGAAGGAAAAATACAATTTCTTTCCAGATTAAACGCCAAGAAAACATTTTCATGACATTAAACTAAATTTAAGACCTTTAATTTACATAGTTGTTTTCATTTTAGACTCTTCAGGACTTTCAGAAACATTAAAAATGTCATAGTATCTAAACCTTTCTGTAGCAGGGAAATCATTGACTTATCTAACAGTATCTGTTGGGGGATTTTTCTTTTTCAATAGCACATTAGTGTCATTCTTGCAGTTGTTGCAGCTCTACCGACACTTGATGTTAAACAGCTGAGTCCCGAGAGTCTTTGAACGCTGCTCTGGATATTTATTAGCATCTTGGTTGAACCCTCCTGTACATGAACTGCGTATTTAAAGTGTATTTCCTGCTGAAGCCCCGCCCCCTGTGACCTCACGTTATGACAGAAACATGGAAGTTGTATAAATGTGTTGACTGACAGCTGGGGCGGATCAATAAATATTCTTTATATCAATATCACAATTTAAAGATTACACTTTTCAGTTAGAACCACCTCCGTTTGTAGAGATTTGGGAAACAAACTCTGGAAGTAGATCCCTTAGCAGTTAGCTTCAGTCGCTAATCCCTGCGTTTACGTTCAGTCTGACCCGGGGACAGTAAAGTTTATCAGGAGGCTCGCTCGTCTGTGTTGCCGTTTCCTGAATCTCTACAACATCAGCAGGCGCCACAGTTATTTAAGAGGGTTAAAAAACAACAAACTAAAAAGAAAAGTTTAGAATAAGTTTGTATTAAAGTGTTTCTTTTATCAAGACGCTGGTGAGTTTTCTTTGAAATACAAATGTACCAACATGTGAAGTGAACAATGTTGAATTTATTGATGTTTCTTTTTTGCATTTGGATGAAGGACAGTTTTCAAACCTTTTGTGGATGTTTCATCACCATATTTAGTACAACGTTACACCAACGAACTGCTGACTGTTTGATATTTGTTAACCGGTCCCTGTTCAGAGCTGAGTGAACGGAAAATAACTTGGATAACTACACCGAAACTACGTGACTCATGTCAACATCGTCTGTCATCAAATATCTTTGCAACTCAAAACGACAGATTTGGATAATCAGTTTAAAACACACGTTGGCCATCAAGTTACTCGTTTTGGTGATTTTACAGGTCAGGAGCCGTCCATGTTTAAACTGAGCTAAATCTGACTGAAAAGAGTTTAAAAAAAAAATTTTTTTTGAGGTCTAAGTTACATGTAGCCATTGTTTCCACAGTATTTCATATTGAAATGCTTTTAAAACAATAGTTATATGTAACTTAGATCTCTGTAAAACTTAACTCTTCAACCACATTCAGCCCAGTTTAATCGACATCTTTACCAAAATGATTCTTACTGGGCGATTTCCTTAGAAACAAAGGGAAATCATTTCTTTCGTTTACAGAAAATTCAAATCAGAACTGTTTGATATTCAACATGTGACAGCTGCTGAGTCTTGTAAAACATCTGTAAACTGCTGCAAGTCTGTCTTCTAACAGTGTTGTTGCACTTAATCTGAAGAACCGAACACCTGATTCATGAGATCTATTCTAACAAAGCACACGACTAAAGCTTCTCCTGCAGGGAAATGTTTTTATGACGCTGGTTAATGATTTCTGCTCCTTTAATGTTTGGCTGCTGCATTTTTGACCTTTGACCTCTCAAAGAGCTGAAAACAGTGTTTAAACCTCAACCCTAAAGTGTAAATCATTTGAATGTAAAACTACTCGTACACAATATTTCTGTATCAAAAAGACACAAAGACTCTACATTCTTTGAGTGTAATGGCAAAATCACACAGCTGCACACTTTCCGTCTGTCCATCAGAGTGAGGACTCTTCTCTCTCCAGCTCCTTCATCCCCCGTTCACTTTATATCAAGTCTAGATTCAGTCTTTAAAAAATAGCCCTTTTTATCTCCGCTGCAGAGAGCCGAAGCTCGTCTCAACAGCAGGAAAGAGAAGTCCTGTCGTCTCTCGTGGCAAGTAAAAAAAAAAAAAAATCCTTTGGCTACCTGCTCGACTTTTTTTTGAAAAGTTTCTACTTTCCTGCTGCCGCTCCAAGCCTCCTGGTCGGTGGGTTGGTCCTGGTTTACGTCCAGCGGGGGAGCGACGAGATGAGCAGCGAGGCCGAGAAGAGAGCGAGCGACAGGGAGATGGAGGCCGCCCCGCCGCACTCCTTCGCATTCTCCTGTTGGACAAATTCAACATGTTAGAGCTAACGAGAATACGTTTCATTAACTAAATCAACAGTCTTTAAAGTGTTAATAGTCTGTGTGTAAAGTTCTTGCTAACTTGATTTAGTAAATTAGGGTGCACAGTGCAAAGTGAAGAGACGTTTCAGCTACTGAAGACAAACATCTGTAGTTCTGTCCAATCAGCTGTAAACAGGAGCCAAGTGATACTAAACCAAACCGACAGTAAATTTAATGTGGGTATGTTAGTTTACGTGGTTGTTAAACAGCTTTTTAAAAACATTTTAAATGGTCATGTGTTAGCACTCCACATCTCAGAGAGAAATGCTGAACTTCACTACATTTATCTGAGGGCTTTAGTTACTTTTCAAATTAATGATTTTATATATAAAAAAAACATAACAGTGCATCGTGATCAAGATTAAACTACCAAAAGTACATGAAGTAGTTAAAATCAGCTCCACCTCCGACGACATTAAACTACCACTTACATATTAATACATCAATAATAATGATCCAGTAAAACTCACAGTATCCATTCTGCATCATGAGTACTTTTACTTTTGATACTTTAAGTACATTTTGTTGCCGATACTTCTGTAATGAAGTATTTTTATACTGTTGCTACTTTTACTCAAGTATATATATAATATATACAATGATACTTCTTCCACCACTGCTTACTGGCTGTAAATATTTAGTGACATTTCTACAAAAGGACAAGTTTGATCGCTGCTGCTTCACAGTCCAAATCAATCAGTCAGTTCCCTTCCTCATGTGTTCATACTGCTGTCTGCATGTCTGGTGACTCACCTTTGGGTGGTAGGCGTGGCAGGACTGTGGACGCCGCCGCACCTTCTGGGATTTCATCCTGTTGCACTTCACTGTGGCGTTATGTTCACTGCCGTTAAGGAAAAAACACCGCTCACTGCCGCGGAACATCGTTTGAACATTTTTGATGCCGATACCAAAAGGAATATAAACCAGTTTTTGTGCAGAAAACATTTAACAAAAGAAGCCAAAGTTTCCAAAAGTTATAGAACTTTTACATGAAATTTGTCTAAATAAAATACAGAACAAAACTGGGAAAAATTACATCAGGAACTATCTGATCAAAGAAGAAGTGAACAACACTACAGATGTTCTATCCCAACTTTCAGTATTTGAGAGCGAAACATTTTAGTAGTTTGTTACGCAGCACTATCGACTAACTGTCCTTCCTCAGTGATGCTGGAGTTACATGAGCACTCTGCAGTGCAGTAAGAGGTATTTGAACGCATCGCTGACCTCTATGTGACCTCAGGAGCAGCAGACTGGACTGCGTCCCCGCTGCAGTAACTCTGGTTGTTTGTATCCAGCAGGGGGCGCTGCTGCTGCTCTCTGCCAGTAAGTGAAGGATATATTTGATCTCTTTGGGCTCCAGCAGGATGGATCCATACTGACGAGAACAGTCACAGTCGGCCTGAGTCACAACCAGAACCAGGTTACTGTCAGGAATCTGCTGCACCACAAACATCCTGAAACACAGACCGCAAGTTACAATCAGTCAATCAATCAATATACAACCTCATAACACTCAAGTGTCATCAATAACAAATGACCGGACATCCATGAGCCAATTTACAGTTAATTAAACCTACAATCATTTAATCACCATGGCAACATGAGTTTATAATTTAAAAAGAAATTCCACCATAAATCTGAATCCTCATGTTAATATTCAGGGTTCGTACAAAGTCTTGAAAGTTTGGAAAATGCTTAATTTTAACTTATCTTTTCAAGGCTATGAATACGCTTGAATTCGAATATAGTCCTTAAAAAATGCTTGATTTTCAACATAATCTGGTGTTTCATCGACACCAGAAATCTTTTAATATGTGAAATGAAACGATCCTGTTGTGAGTTTTAATTTTAAAAAGCTGTACGAACCCTGAATATTGTTCAGTTCAGTCTCACCTTCACTTCGTAGTCGTGTTTGTTATTAAAGAGCAGATTATCTCTCATTAGATTTTAGAGATTAAATGAAGATTCAGTTTATTAATTAAGTTAGACCTTTTTAAGCAGAAAAGCCTAACCAGGGACGGGTTCCAAATTAGCCTTGGCTAGAAATCCTAAATGCAATACATCGGTAGCATGTTTTTTGTAACTTGTTGCGATGTTTTCTTGCATTGTCCCTGAGAAATTAACTGCTACTAATAATAACTTGTTAAGTGTCACAACAATGAAATAGTTTGCTACAGTTTTCTCTCTATGGTTTGATGTCAAAGTGCACAGAGATATAAGTAAAGTTTAATAGTCATAAGTCAAAACATATGTAGAGTATACATGAATGTAACTTTGCATGGTGGCTTGTTTTTACATTGTACATATCACAACAGGACACTCGCACGTTTTTAAATCCTGTAATTTGAGCCTGAACGCTGGTGGACAGCTGATACTTTACTGTCCAAAACTAGCAGAATTTAAATTCTGTTTTAGGGTGCACTTAAGTTTTATCAAACCTTTTATATTTCTTTCATGAATAAAGACAATAACCTCGACGCACTAGAAGGTTATGAGGTTTGACCACAAGGTGGGGCTGTAGGAGTTTGTATTCTTGCTCGTATGAGAGAGAAGGTCCTCACAAATACAGAAACTAAAAGGACAGTTGAGTGGAGTTTAGTTTGACTTCTGTATGTTGGAGTTTAAATAGTAATCAGTGAGCAGGACGAGGAGGTTCAGGTCACATTTGTTTTAGACCTTCAGGACATTTTTGGAGAGTGAGGACGTTTTGTCCGGTCCTCACTTCCTGTTACTGTTGAGGTAAGAATTAGGTTAAAGTTGGAGGTTAACATCTAATGAAGAAGCACATTTCCTGCTGGAGGCATCAGACACAGACGACTTCTTTAAACAGAAAACATTTTACCGAATTAAAACCCAAGGTTTCGTCTTACAGCTTCATCAGGAGACAAACGGGAAGTTTAAACTTTCAAGACATTTTCAAACACGTCCTCTGGAATAATCACACCATGCAGTGATCAGGCCATCCTGTGGTTCAATCACAACACAACAGCCAAAAGAATAAATCTAACTCAGTATCATTTCCAACATCAACGATCAAAGTTAAACTTAGTTTGTAAGAAACCACAAGTGTAGTTCTTTATTCATCACCGTGTTTAATCTTTACATCCAAAACACTTCCCGTTTCAGAAGCTTCAGATCCAGAACTTTCTCAGTGCCTTGAAAGTACTCAAGTACTGTACTTAATTCTACTTTATACGTTTACTCCACCACATTTATTTTACAGCTTTAGTTACTAGTTACTTTTCAGATTCATATTTTACAAATAAAACGTGAGATTAGTTTATAAAATATGATGCAGTTCTAAAAAGTTGTTAAAATAAGCTCCACCTTGACAAACACTGTAATGCATCACTAATAATATTCCAATAATATATGAATAATAAATATAAGACTCTGTATGATGCTATTGCATGAGTGCTTTTGAGTACATTTTGCTGCCGATACTTTTGTACTTTTACTGAAGTAAATCTTTGAATGACTTTTACTTGTAATAGAGTATTTTCTCAATGAAGTTTTGCTACTTTTGGTTGAGTAAAACATCTCAGTTCTTCCACCTTCTTCGCTCCAGGGGAAGATGTTTTAATACAACATGCTGGACGATGTTAGAAAATGGATTTAAAGTTTAAACTTCCTGTTTGGCCGCTGATGAAGCTGTAAGACAAAACTTTGGGCTTTATTTCAGCAAAATGGGGTCTGAATAAAGAAGAAGTCTGTGTAAGGTTAAAGGTGTGTGTGTGTGTGTGTGTGTCGTACTTCTGGCAGCGTCCACACTTGATGAGGCTGTTGGCCTCTTTGATGGACGAGTCGTACATGAAGCCGGGATACGCCGTGTCGCAGGGCTGCAGAGCCTCCATCTTCTTCTGCTTATGAGCTGACACACACACACACACACACACACACACACACATTAATACACAGTGAGAACTGAACCTAAAGCAAATTCTTTCTAATTTTAATCTAAACTCATCCAGTGAATAAAAGACGACCATCAGAATGTCCTCAGTGTGGACAGTTTTCGTTGTCTTTCTGTCTCTGTGAGGACGTTTCCTCTTTATAAAACACACACACACACACACACACACACACACACACGTATGCAGACATGTACTCACATGTATGATATCCAGCCTTGGCTGAGTGGATGAAGATGGATCATGGTGAAGACACAGAGAACACAGCCAAGTGATGATGAAGATGATGATGGTGGTGAAGATGAAGATGGAGATGATGATGAAGATGAGGCCGCCATTTTGAAACAATGTTTGTAAATGAGACAGAAGTTTTGACGTGAAGAAAACAAACAGCTAAATGCTAACGTCAGCATGCTAACATGAAGACGTTTAGCAGGTATCATGTTCACCATCTTAGTTTAGCATGTTAGCATGCTGACATTTGTTAATTAGCACTAAACACAAAGTGCAGCTGAGGCTGATGGGAATGTCTGTAGTTCTGCAGGTTTTTGGTCATAAACCAAAGTGTTGGACACATTAACATGTTGACCTGATGGTGGCGCTGGAGGAAAAGTCAGAGGAGTTATTACAGTTCATCCTGAGGGGAACGTGAACGACGAACATAATTTCGTTTCAATCTGCTAAACAGTTGAGATATTTCACTGAAAAGCATGAACGTGAACCTCATGGTGACCATCCACAGAGCCACAGAAAAGAAAAGCTGAACTCGTGTGAACAGACTTCAGTCTGAAGATCAACCGAAATTCTTACCGTCCACAAAATAATCGGAGTGCCAGAGACCACAGAGATTAAAGTCCAGCAAGAACCTGACAGGGGACACAAACACACATTTAACACGCTTCTACACCATCACATCACATCACCTCCACACAGCAGATCTGTGAAGTCTTTCTGTTCAGAGATCAAACATCCTCCTTTTCTCAGGTGGTGATTTTATGTTGGAGACTCTTTGTTTGATTCATGCGTAATGAAAAACATTAAATCCAGCACACCTGGCTCATTAATATTAAATGTATCTACAGGACATATTTCACTTCCATTTAAGGTTCGAAACTCTCACTGCACCTTTAACACGACCTGCAGCTTCAGTATCGCACGTTTTCTGTGACATTACAGACTCATGTCTGTTTACTGGATATAGAAAATGACTAAATCACTATTTTTAAACGAAGTCTTTGCTGGTTTAAATGACCAAGTCTCAGTTACACAATGACTGCAACCTTCAATACGGACAAACAGAACTCATTTATTCCTTTAACAACCTTTCCGTCTATAAGATGATTTAACATGTTCACTGGTGTTAATGAAGTGAATAAAATAGCCACAGGAAAACGTGTCTCGTGTCAGTGAAACATCTGGATCCTACATTTAGTTCCCGTCACTCTCCACAGACAAACTGCTGAATAAAAGCAGCAGTTGACACTTACATGAGTGCGTTGGAGAAGAACCATCTGATCAACGCTGCGATGCCATAAAACGGCTGCAGGAGAAAACGGAAAACAACAAGTTCATACAAGAACTGTTCCAAAATGATCGACAGAGAATCCCTTTGTTCCACAATTTGAGAAAATAAATGTGTCAAAATGCAGAAAATCAACATTGTTTATTATCTAGTCTTATTTTTCACTCGTTGGTTTTGTTGAATGGATTTTAGTTTTGACTAAAAACAAACAATCCAACTCTGTTTAACCTGGAAGCAGTCCGATGTTTGAAATCTACTGTGGTGGAAGAAGTACTCAGATACTTTACTTCAGTAAAAGTACTAATACCACTCTGCCAAAATACTCCACCACAAGTAAAAGTCAAGTAGTTTTGAGCTAAATGCTAACGTCAGCATGCTAACATGCTCACAATGACAATGCTAGCATGTTGACGAGTGTTACACCATGACTGTATGAAATCACTTAAATCACAAAAAGAGTTTATGTAGCTGAAGAAGAAGGAGGAGGATTTTCACTTCATCCTTCAGTTTATCACAAACATTCAAAATCACCACATCTGGAGATACGTGGTTTTCACTGGACAGGAAGTAACTAAAGCGGTCAGACAAATGTAGTGGAGTAAAAAGTACAAGATTTGTATTAAGCTGCATAAAATAGAAATACTCAAGTACCCTGAATTTATACTTGAGTACAGAACTGAAGAACTGACGACTGTATGATGAAGTTAACAGAGCTCCTCTGTGGCTGACTGAGCGTGTTGGTGTGCAGTGATGAGACTCACGCTGAGCAGAGGCCGGGCGCTGTTGGCGTGATGGTGATGGTTCTTACACATCGCCTGGTAGTCGAACAGCGACACTCTGCACACAAACAAACATCCAGACTGACTTCAGCAACGTTAAGCATGTTCAAATCCTACACATACTGGGTTTAATGTTTTCAAGTGAGGAGATTCAAATCTGTTTGAATTCAAAACGACTTAAAATGTATTTTAGTTAAAGGGCCACAGAGGACGTCGTACGACTTGTTGAGAAAACTGGTATTTGCATTGAATAAGCTTTCTAAACACATTCCTAACAAATATTTTATCATATCTTATAAAGTGTCAAAAGGTTTGACGTCCGTCAGTCGTACTTTTTGAACATTCCCATCTTGATCAGCGACGCCATGACGGAGCCGTCCACCTCGCCGAAGAAACGACCGACCTGGAGACGACAACGGGAACAAAGTTTGTTAAGAGCAACATAAACACAACACATCTGTCCACACAGACAGCTGGACAGACGGGATCAATAAACATGTTAAATCATAGTTCATTCAGTTAGTTTTTATATCTGGAACACGTAGAGTTCATATCATAAGTAGCTCTTACAAATATTAAACTGTTTCCAGTAAAGACAGAGACACAACTCCCCCAAAGAATAACATCGAAAGTCATAAATTAAATTATCCTCACTGCAACATCTGCAGGAGATTTTCTCTTCCAGTCTGCTTCTTACAGAAAAGACTAAAACCCTGACAGATAGATAAAATAAAAGCTCTGATTGTTGAGTAAGAATACTGGGAGGTTACAGCAGGAACGAAACAGATGGTGTGAGGCGTTAAATTGTGATTTAAAGTTATTTCTGTGTGTCTGCAGTGTGTCGACCCTCTCAGGCCCTCAGCAGCAGCAGAGTCTGAATTATTCAGAGCGTTTTGTCTCAGCAGCTCGGTTCACGTTTACAAGCTGCTCTCTGCACACACTTTCTCTCCGCCTGGACGGGATTTTCCCAGCAGCCTCGGAGGACTCGCAGGTTGCTGAGCGTTAGCAGTCGGATGCTGCTTACAGTGAAACTCGACCCTCTGTTTATCTGACAGCAGCAGCAGCAGAGCAGCAGCAGCAGAGCAGCAGAGCAGCAGAGCAGCAGCAGCAGAGCAGCAGCAGCAGAGCAGCAGAGCAGCAGAGCAGCAGCAGCAGAGCAGCAGCAGCAGAGCAGCAGCGCAGCAGCAGCGCAGCAGCAGCTACAGGCAGCAGCAGCAGCTACAGGCAGCAGCAGCAGCAGCAGAGCAGCAGCAGCAGAGCAGCAGAGCAGCAGCAGCAGCAGCAGCAGCAGCAGAGCAGCAGCAGAGCAGCAGCAGCAGAGCAGCAGCAGAGCAGCAGCAGCAGAGCAGCAGAGCAGCAGCAGCAGCAGCAGCAGAGCAGCAGCAGCAGCGCAGCAGCAGAGCAGCAGCAGCAGAGCAGCAGCAGCAGAGCAGCAGCAGCGCAGCAGCAGAGCAGCAGCAGAGCAGCAGCAGCAGCGCAGCAGCAGCAGAGCAGCAGCAGCAGAGTAGCAGCAGAGCAGCAGCAGAGCAGCAGCAGCAGAGCAGCAGCAGCAGAGCAGCAGCAGCAGCGCAGCAGCAGCGCAGCAGCAGAGCAGCAGCAGCAGAGTAGCAGCAGCGCAGCAGCAGAGCAGCAGCAGCAGAGCAGCAGCAGCAGAGCAGCAGCAGCAGAGCAGCAGCAGCAGAGCAGCAGCAGCGCAGCAGCAGCGCAGCAGCAGAGCAGCAGCAGAGCAGCAGCAGAGCAGCAGCAGCGCAGCAGCAGCGCAGCAGCAGAGCAGCAGCAGAGCAGCAGCAGAGCAGCAGCAGAGCAGCAGCAGAGCAGCAGAGCAGCAGCAGCAGCGCAGCAGCAGAGCAGCAGAGGGCAAACGTGCTGGAATAAACACAAAATAAGGGCAGTAAAAGTGCCAGAGTCAAACTCCTGCCAGGAGCTCTGCAGACGCACAGCAGCAGCAAAACACAAGTTCAATACTGCTTTGAGTCTGTAGAAGGCTTCCAACAGAACAGTACTATAATCGGCACTGCACCAGCACCCTGAGAGTACAGCTACTAGCAAATCATCATTAAATCAGTCAAGCTAGCAAACATTACATTCTTATCATTACCAGTAGAGTGCAGACGAGGCTGACAAAGTCCAGCTTAGACCGATGAAATCTGAACAAAGAGGAAAGCTGACGTAGAGCTCAGCCTGACGGGGTGAGTCCGGTGTCCTAAAATGACTAAAAGTAATGACTAAATGTGTGTCATCATTAGTTACTAAACTAGCGAAAGCACAGCAGAACCTCAGTACAGCTGAGCCTAAAAGTTCAACCCAGTCTGACAGCGTGTGATATGTCCTAAAGTGGCCACCGTACAGAGTATACAACCTTTAAATATGGTAATAAGTCAAAGTAACTCTGCTTCTTCTCTGGGTAAACTTTAATTTGTTTCTACCCCCCCCCCCCTCTAAGAATAGTGAAGTTGTCTCTCAAGTTTTTATCCATCCAGTAATTAGTTTTCTGGCGTGACTGTTATTGTGACATTATTGGACAGAGCAGGTCGTGTACATCAGTCTGTTTCCAGCCCTGAGGATGAGCTGGACTCCTGCAGCAGGTCCTCACACAGGATCATTGATCAAACACACATACAGCCAACACGACCAACAACAAGCCCTGCTCACTACACTTCCTCACTCTGACCCATTTCTTTTTAGTCAGCACTGATTTAATTTATCTACTGATTAAATATTTACCGTGCCCTGCAACGCACTACGAGCTGCACCTTCACACCGGGGAGGATTCTGGGTGTTTCCACAAACTTCCTGTAAAGTCCAGAGCTCAGCAAAACATGGAGGAAGCACTTTATCATAATATCTGCTTAGTAAGGCCACTGGGACCGCAGCAGACATGCAAATAATGAAAAATGAGCTTCTATGGTAAATGATTCTCGCTTTAAAGTTACTCTACACCAAACATTTTGCTGCTGTGTGTAGAAGCTGTAATTTCCTCCTAATCGTACTCCAGCAATGTCACACAAGTACTGACAGTTTTGATTGAATGACACATCTCAGCACTAAGATTTGTTCGTGTTGGACGTTTCAGTCATTTACAAAGAAAAGGAAACTAAATAAAGACTTTCAGCTGATTAAGCGCTTCCCTCTGGCAGCCATACTGGAGGTCTTTGATTACTAGGTGTTATTTTCTGAAACTGATAACTGATCGAATCTGTCCACTTGTGATCGGATCACCCAAGACGCATGTTCATGTGTTCAAGTAAACAGGACCAGGTGTCAACAGGGCCAGGTGTCAACAGGACCAGGTGTCAACAGGGCCAGGTGTCAACAGGACCACAGAGTCACTGGACGACTAAGCTAAGCCTCACCAGAGCTGCTGCTGCTGCACAGCTGGCAGCCTCGCGGTCACTGAGACCATCACAGGTTCGACTCCCAATACCAAGTCCTGAACCAAACAACAAGCTGGAGCTCTGGAGGGAGATTAAACAACTGAAACAGAAGCCAACATCTGAGCAGAGAAGATGTGGGGCAGGAACTGGGTGTGGCAGCTCAGTGTGTGTTTATGGGTTCAGGATTAATCCTCAGTAATATGGTTCTTAACAGGATGAGTTAATCCGGAGCTAACGAGCAGTAGTCAGATGGACAGCAGGAACACAGACAGCACGACTCTGAACACACAAAGACACTTTCAAGGCCTTCGAAATCACATCTGAAATGTATGGAAGCCCATTTCGGCCAAAAGAAAAACAAATATTCATTGTATTTATGAGAAATAAGTAAAACTTGATAATAAATATATATATTTTATTACTTTTCTCAGTTATAGTTAGTCAAGTTAGAAAGTCAAAATGACATTATAATTATTTTAATTATTATTTATTTTTAAGTTAAAATTGTGATATATTCAGTCATGATTATGAGATGTCAAAAAATGTGACTTTCCAAGTCAAACTTAATATATTAATCATAATTGAGATATTAAGTAAGAAAATGTTGATTCGCTAAGATACATTTTTGACTTCACCTTTAAGAAGTCTTGTCAAACATTTCTGATTATTTTATTATGTTTTATAGACTAAAGGATCAATGGATTAATAGAGAAACATACCAAAAATAAAGTTCTTTTTTTTTGTTATAACTTACACTGACTTAATGAGTGAATACATTTTTTTATTTGTGTGTTATACCATTATAATGGTCCATCGTATATGGGATTACATGACGCACAATAATACGACAATCGAAGAAAAACATGTTTTTTTTAAATTCTCTTTTCCTGGCAGAAATTGGCTTCTATACAAATGTGAATTGAGAGCACTTAAAAAAAAAGTGTTGCTATAAATTGTGAAACTAATTATAAATAAAGAGCATCACACAGAGCCACTGTCCTATTTACTAGCATCAACCTGCTTCAACTCTCCAGAAAAGCAGCAATTTTATCACATTCACTCCCAGATTGTCTCATCCCAGCCACCGTACCTCGACTACCTGACGATATGTCCGGTGTGTGCTTTGGGGCGTCAACTGACAGGCGTCAAATTACGCAAAGCAACCGGTACGTATCGCACTGAAGATTAAAAAAATAAATCCTAAAATGAAATCCGTAATGCCATTAAAAGGCGATCCACTGTCTGAAACTAGGTCACTAATGTATTAAATCATCAAAGTAAAACCTACATTTTCAATCATGCTCATTTTGAGAAACACAACATGCTGCCTGTACAGTAACTCAAACTCAAATATCACAGACTGAGTTTTAAAGCAGATGTGTGAAATTAAACCTGTTTTCTTCCTCTCATATTACCCTGTTTTTGTTAGAATGAACCCTGTGGAGTTTTTGACCAGTAGTACCGCTACGGTAACGCACCAACAAAGGATAAGAACAACTTCTAGCAAGAAAAACATGGATGTAAATGATCCACAACTGATCACAGAAATTCATAGAAGTTCTATGAGGAAGGAAATGCAACAAATATGTTTGTTAAAACCTCAAGGATACAACGAGTTTTGGCGACTTTTGTTAGTTTACATGAAAACTCTGCAGGGCACCTTCTACTGGAGAACACTTCCCACCCCCTACATGTCACTCTTTCAGCACTGGGCAGCTCCTTCAGCGACCGGCTGCTCCACCCGCGGTGTCTGAAGGAGAGGTACCGTAGGTCCTTTCTGCCTGCTGCTGTCAGATTCTATAATCAGTACAACTCCCGGTAATCTACACTTGACTGTCAGTGTGCAGACTATTCGCTACTATACTTCATCTGCTGCTGTGCATTATCTTCATACATATATTGTATTCATGATGTTATCTACTTCATATGTTGCTGTGAAATATTTTTCATATACATGTATATTATATATGTGCAATATTTTTATCTTATCTATTTGTTCATACTTACAACTGCACTCAGTCACTCTATTATTTATTTCTGTCTATACTGTGTATAGGACTATTTTTCTATTTATTTTATTGTATTTCTATATATGACACTTTTGCTGGCTGCTGCAACGCTAAAAATTTCCCCGCTGTGGGACAATAAAGGCTTATCTTATCTTATCTTATCTGATCTTAAATCAAAGAGTGGAGACGTACATGAGTCACATCAAATGTTCATGTGTATTTAAACACAATAGTCAACACTTTAAGACTTCCCACTGACGGATCAAACCCGCCATGCACCCGGCAGTTCGCTCCAAGCCCCGCCCCACGGTCAGCAGGTGCAGCAGCTGCTATATTTCACTGCTAATGCACCACACACACACACACACACAGATTAAGACCAAAACTGTCCTCAAATCCTGTGAGCCATCCAGATGTTGTTTATGAGCACATTAAATGATCCACAGAGCTGCCGTGAAGCTGAGAAATCACCTCCCGACTCTGACCGCATGTCCTCGACTCCAACTTCTTGACTCCAACAAGTTCAAACCAAAGTGTTCCCACTTAATTAAGCAAGGACCTCATCTGTAGTTTTTCTTATGTTTTCCAAATCTTACCTCGTTCCTCTCTTTGGACAGAAGGACGAAGCCGTTGTTGTCGACCAGGAAACAGTTCAGATCCTGAACAGGAAGCAGAAAGAACAAGGTTTTTTTTTTTTAGGTTTTTAAACACGAGGGACTGATGAAGATGATGATGATGATGATGATGAGCAGACAGAGCAGGCAGGGTTACTTACAACACTCCCACAGCTGAGAGGACACACGCCTTCGATGTTTGAACACTGAGAGAGAGAGAGAAGGTGTAAGGGAGGCAAAGGTCATCAGGAGGACCTGCTTAACACAGTACCGGCTCACTGCACACAAGAGGAAGGTGGCGTAAACTCCAGGATAACATAATCCTTTATTAATCCCACAGCGGGGAAATCTGCAGTGTTACAGCAGCGGGGGTGGGAGTGCAACAGCAAGAAACATCAGTAACAGATATAATAAATCAATAAGGAAGCAGACTCAACAGCTGAATTCACATTATGGAACAGAGGAAATATTGATATTGCAGAGTTTAGCATACACCGATATTGCACGAGTGAATTGTCGGTTTTGGTGTGTGTGTGTGTGTGTGTGTGTGTGTGTGTGTAGTAAAGTAAGATCTCTTAACTGAGTTGTGAGACAAACAAACTATGATCTGTAATTTCCACCATTATACAAAATAACTAATAAAAGGTGGTTAGTTTGTTACTGTCTGCACAAAGACAATTAGATTCACTTAATTTAGGTTAATTTAAACTGACAAGTTTTTATCTTTCGTTCATCACCAAAGCTTAAACCTTAACTCGTACAAATGCAGTCGAACTAGTCCCAAGAAAACTAAACCCAATCTTAAAATAAAAGTAACTCTGTGAATAAGACACAAGCTTTTAATCAATAATCAGGGTTTACTTACGTCTGTGTCGCTGGGCTGGAAGCAACAGGAGTCGAGGAAGTTGGGGAGGAAACAAAAAAGCACAGTAAAGAGAATTATATAAATATCATTAAACTTCAAACTAATAGAAATCTTTTAACATAGTGTGCAGTTCACTCAAAACGGGAGCAAAGTATATTTTCACTCTATTTGTTTGGGTCCTGCCACATTAACAAAATTTAATCGTGTTAAAGTGGGATTTCTCTTTGACAATTAAAGCTTAATCAAGGCTCTTTACAGTCTGTGTAAAATAACAAGGTAAAAAGACACTGCTGTTGAAATCCAAATTTTCAGCTTTGTGCTATTTTACAGTCGAGCTGCATAACTTGGCTTTAAAGATTTAACTCCGTTTAAATGTTCAGCTTTTAGAAACGTGGTTGTTTTTCTAAATCGATGGATCTGTATGAAATGACCTCTGACGGCTTCAGTTTCCTCACGTAGTGAAACAAAGATGATAAATGTACTTAAATCCTGTTTCAGGACGAAGCACAGAGACAAAACTAGACTAGAACAGACTGTTAATGTCAGACAAGAACCTTGTATCTCCAGAATACAAACTGCTTAGCGGCGGAAATAAACAGCCTGGTTTCAGATTGACTTTTAGTTTTTATTAAATGGGAGAAACATTATGTGTAAATCAGCAGCGACAGGATTTAAACGTGGTCTGTGGATGGCAGCGTAGTCAGACGAGCTAGTGAATATATTAAAGCAGCCCGTCACAGCTGTCAGCTCTCATTAATAATGTTATCTGCACCATCAACCTCTCCAGGACATCTGCACACATTCAGCTGCAGCTCCGCTCCTGCTTCACTGAGCTGCAGGAGACCATCACAAGGGCAGAGACCTGTAGAGTGTGTGTGTAAATGTGTGAGTGTTGTCTGCCTTCTGTCATTTCTGGGGACAAATTTTGTAACAAGATTAAAAGTCGGTAGCCAGACTAGAGACCCCGAGAGGCTGCAGGGCTCATTACACATCAGAACACAAACTAAACTGTCGGAGGGATAAAAATAGAGAGGCAAGTTTTCTTTATTAGATCCTGAACACTAGTGGGGTGAAAATAAAAAAATCTAAAGCGTTAATCCTCTGTACGGTAGTCATTTTAGGACACCTGAGACTCAGCTTTCATCAGTCTAAGGGGGAATCAGTCAGGAGACTGGCTTGTAAAAGGCGCAGTAAAGCTGAGCTTTCAGGTAAAGTTACATTTGGATGAACTTTGACACGGCCGGCAGCAAACCACCCGGACAGTGTTGAGCTTTGAAGGACTGAAGAGCCACAGAGTCCAAAATAGAGGATGCAGGCCAGCTAGCTCGACAGGCTCACCTCCGATTCCCGGCAGTCACTACGTCACCAAACTTCCAACACCACCTATTTTGCAAGGATTTCACCGTTCCACTTTCTCGTTGAACCGAACACATGCTCTCATCATATTAACATGCCTACAGTCAGCAAACACGTTAACATCTGTTGGTTAACGTTTAGCATTTACAGTATGTGTAACCCGTTAGCATGTTAATATTAGTACAGGCACCGTGGGTCCATTTATTTAGAATTAGATTTTCGATTGTGCCTTTAAATCACTGAATTTAATTTCCCTTAAATGAAATAATGAAAACTCATGAGGTGACGCGACAGCAGACTGAAGAGCATAACACACACTCATCTCTCTTAAGGGTCAAATCCAGTTGTTTTACATCTTAATGGGACCTTATTTTGTGCACATTCCACTTTAACCTTAATATGAAAAGTCTAAAGGACTTAATGCACACAACTAATGGGTTCTGTTCCCTAATGAAGGAAGAGGAGAATTGAAATCATGACCTCTGGATCCAGAGGATTATTACTGGACGGTCACGCAGCAAAAATGACTTGTTCGTCCTTGGAAACTTGGTGTCGCTTGAAACTTGCCAACGCACTTAATATTAGCTCGGTCGCTAACCAGCAGCCTCCTGCCTGACTGCAGCTCTTTGTGGAGCAGTTAACACTCACACAGAACAGCTGATGTTCTGTATCATTTGGACTCTCTGTACACCAACACTGGCTTATTAATCTACTTTAATGTTTTTATGCAGTTAAATCTTATTCCATTTTATTTTATCTGTTCATTATTAATATTATCATATATTTCTTTTTTTTTTACCCCTCAGATTGTTTCCCTTTGTTTTTGTCCAACTTTTATTGAACTATTTTCTTATTTTTTCTTTATTATTGTTTTTTTATTATAGCAATTACATCTATTTTATTACATTTCCATCGTTTATTTTTCGTGTGATCTCAAATTCTTGAATTGTTTTGTGTTGTTGTTTTTATGGTCTCCACTTATTCCGTCTAATTATCTTCTCATCTGTGAAGCACTTTGAACTGCACTAACCTGTATGAAAGGTGCAAATAAAGTTTGATTACCGGTAAGTCAATTGATACCAACACCGTTGTGACCGAGCACTTAAATGCAACAATGTCGACTGGGGACAAAGTTTATGCTTCCAGTTTATTTTCACTGAAGGCAAATTGCAGGAACTTAAAGGTCCCCTGTGGAACTTTTGACCACTAGTGGCACTATAGAGCAATGTTTTTAAGAGTGGGTCCCTGTTTTTGTTAGTTCTTGTCCACGCACGAGGATGCACATGTACTGCTGATCGTTTCACATTATTCCACTGATCTACAGGTGGCAGAAGAGCGCACCAAGAAACGCAGCAGTGAGCAAAGGCAGTGAAGAAGAAGTAAACAAGAATAAACAATGCAGGTGCAAACAGAAACTTTGTTTACAAGGACACAGACAGGTTTGTGTTATCGTGGTCAGGTTGAGGGTTAAAGGATAAGAGTTTGTTATCAGTCAGTTAAGGCTGAGGTTAAAGTTAAGGTTGATGTTAGAGTTTAAGGTTGAGGTTGAGGTTAGTGTCAGCCTCTGAGGAATAAACACTAGTCAATGAAATGTCCCCAAAAATGACATCAGCCAACATGTGTGAGAGTGAGTCCTCCAGGTCACCTGCTTGGCGATGGTCCAGAACGTCTTCTCCAGCCAGTCCAAGGACAACTGCAACCCGATAGCTAAAAATAGAAAACACACACGTATTAAAGACGGACGCAGGACAAGATGGACTCTGCAGATGCGGCGCTGAACCGTTTGCTGTGTTTGTGGAGGAAAAGGAGGAGGACAGGAAATCAATTCGACCCTGGGTTCACCTCCGTCGTGTCCTGACGCTAATGAAGGGATGTAAACAGTGATGAGCCGGATGGTGAGCGTGCTCCCTGCAGACCCCGAGTCCCTCAGTGATGCACTGAAGCAGCTTTATTACTCTGAGCATCAAAGTGGAGCACACAGAAAGCATTTAGGAGCCGGCTGATCTGTGAGCAGTCAGATCTGAGCCAGAGGCAAAAAACAATGTGCTGCTGGTTTTAGACTTCAGGCAACTGAGAGTTCACTTAACACTTAACAAACAGTGCATCTTTAACACAAACTGCTCATGTTAGCATGACTAGCATACTTCCAACACCAAGAGTTAGCATATCATTAGCAACCTACATCATAATGTGGGGTTACAGGTCATGTGACTGCTGCCTTATCAGAGTTTAGGCTAACGTTAGCATCTCTGTCGAGCTCTACAATGAAGCTTAAATTAAACCTTTGTTTTTCTACAGTTGGCATCCAAATTAGGTTCTTAGAAAGAAATACCAGATTTTCCCTTTCTAACACTGGACTGCTCCACGGATCATCAGCTGATCATCAGCTGATCATCTGCTGATCATCAGCTGATCAGACATGTAGCGTTAGCCTCAGTCTTTTAGCATCATTACAATGCTGAGTCAGCGTGATAGTTACTGTATGTGCATGTTTAAGACCCCTTTTCCAGGTTTCTCACGCTGTCAGCAAAAAGATTAAAAAGTCAGCTGGAGACGACGTTTCCAACCAACCGGCAGAAAATAAGAAGAGTTAACAGTTTTAATTTCTGACGCTCGCCGACTGAAATGAGAAGCTGCTTCTGTCTGAAACCAAGGACCTGGTGTTTGAATAATTGCTGTGAATTTCGGCGGTATGTGCGTCACTGTTAACGTGAACTGCATTATGTGCGAGAACCCAAAGTCTGACAGACGCAGCAACTGTAACTAAGGAGGAGGGTCGTGGAGGGTCACTTAAAACAGCTAAAAAGACAAAGCAAGTGTCATGGCTGCCAAAGAGATTTTTAACAAACCAGAAACCCAAACGTTCTTATTAGTGCCTAATAACTGATCTAGTACAGTGAATGATTAAGCATTAATCATTGTGGTAGCAGAGGTGTCAAACGATGCACCGTTGGTGGGTTTTGGATTAGAGACAATCAATTGGACCGTTGATATTAGCTTATCACAGATTTGTCATTATCAGCGTAAATATGAGACGATAACTAACAAGTACAGACATGTCTTCATTACACAGTTTGTCCACCAGAGAGCGCTGACAACTGTCCATCTGTAAAATGTTCTGCTCAGAACATATTTTGGTCACAATGTGATTTTTAATGAAAAACTGTTCGATATTTCGTTTGTGGATATTTTAAACTCTCGGTCGGTTACGGTTGGACTGTATTTTGGGTGTTTCTTGCTACCACCTGATTAACACTCTAGGTACATCAACTTAATTAATTTGACTATTACTTAATTAAAGTCACTACCAGAGCAATAAAAACCACAGTCTGCCTGCTGAGAGACAGAGATCCAGTCGGAGCCAGTGGACCAGTGGGGGTCGTTTCCACTCGGACCAACATAATAACTGCAACTGTTTTTGTCACTTCAATAATGAAAACTGTTCCTCACACAGGCAGCTCGCCTGCAGACACACACACACACACACACACACACTCACAGATGAGTGATTCGAGGCGACATGTCGAGCCTCTTGTGAACTGGTATTATTGGAAAAGCAGAGCAGCTATAAAACCTTTTATTTGTGGTAATTTCTGGATATTGAGCTTCTTATTGAGCATTTCACCGTCTGCAGATTCTCCTCCGACGCTGCAGGACAGAAAAAAACAGACTGCTGTCTGTTTAGAGTGTGCAGGAATTCAGGTGCGACAAAGTCAAGGATATTAACTTTGTTACCTTGATGTCATTTTAAGAAGCTTCTCATCATTTTTGATTGAAATCTTTTATCAAAGCCTGAAATATTAAATTTGCTTTATTGGCAACTGGAAACAAACTCTTGTTTAACAGTGAATACCACTTCATGTCAGCATGGTAACAGAGAATAATCCGTTCTAATTGGCTGTGCAGATGCAATTAGCTTTCACACTGTGCAGCTTTTACCTTGAGCTACGTGTGTGACAGATAAGAACATTTACAACATTTTTACTGACAGTCTATCTGCTGGTTATGCCTCAGAGCTCCAGCAGAGAGAATTATGTTTGTCTCTGCAACTGTCGTATGCGTAGGAGAGTTTATTGATTTCAGTGTTGCTCTCTTGTTTAAGGTCATCATCGTGCATAAAGTTCTCTCAACTTGTATGAGAATTTAACAAATATTTGTTTAAGGGTTCCTGGCTCCCTAAGTTGGCATTTTGGCTCAACTGTAAGGTCCGACTGGTTACTCCGTCAGTGTTCAATCAAGTTCATGTGTCGGTTAAAAAGTTTTATTCTATATGAAAGACATCTTTAGCCACGTTTCCGTCCAAAGTACCCGGACCTTTTAGTCTAAGGAATGACTTTTCAAGGAACTGAAAGGTTCCTTCAGCACGTTGTTGTCCGCGTTTCCACCGCGGTCTAAATATCCACGAAGATAAGACAAATTACTCTGCTGACGAATGAAGAAGCTGTTTTTACACGTCATTTTTGCACCCAACTATTGAACAACTATGACGGCATTTAAAGCGACGGACAGGCATCATTATTTGTGCGATGCTGCAACAACAGGAAGGAGTCGTCGCTCCATCTGTTTGCTTTCTTCTGTAACTCCACTGTGTCAACGCACAACAAACAAAAATAAGACTGGTTTGCGGCAGCAGATTTTTAAAAAAGGTGGCTGAAACAAAATGTTGCGAGTACTCGACCAATCAAAAATGTTCAGCGCTGCAAGCCCCACCCTTTTAACTTTTGGAAAGTACTACCCCCCCGAGCAGGGACTTTTTGGGGAGTAAAATAACGTCCCTGGAACTTAATTTAGACGCTGGGCCCTGCGGTGGAAACTCACCGAGTTCCTCCAAAGGTTCCTGGTCCCTGGGGAAAGTTACTGCGGTGGAAACACAGCTTTTATGTTTTAGTCATGTGGACTGTGATCCTGGGACTGAATGTATTTCTTAACTACGAAAATAATTTAGTTTGAACTGAACTCGGTACAGACTGGATAAAAGTAGATGTGGTGTATTCATTTCTTTGTCTTGCCCTCCTTGTTATTGCATGTGTAAGAGTTCAACACTCTGCTGTTATGTGTTGCCCTTGATGCCAGAGGTAGTGAGAAATCCCTGTTTGCACGATGAAGAGCTGAACAGCCATTTAAGAGAGTCGAGTTTTGAACTGGGACACATCTACCAGCTCAGTGTGAAGCAGGAGGGTTGGACTAGAGGGAAGAAAAGTGACGCTGCATTTGTGTTCAGAGAGAGTTGTGACCTTTGGGTCCTTTAAACCTCTTAAGGCATCACTCTCCTTCATTCTTTTAAAATAGCCTCTCTGCAGACTCAGTGGTCTGCGGCTTTGCTCTGCTGTTTGATTTCATTTCTGGGTTGTTTTTTTTCTTCTTTCTCCTTTCCCGTCAGCAGCGTCCTTATCGCCGCCCTTCAGCGCTGCAGCTGCACCATTTCTGCTGCAGTCTGCACTCTCAACAGGGACGAGTCCACGACGGGACAAAACACATCCGGCACATTTGTTCTACTTCTCAAACATCAAACATCTGTAACGTACAAATATTTCCTGGTGTGCACTCTCTCAGGACCCGTGTCTTTTTGTGGACACGAGGGGTTCATGATGACTCTCTGCAGCTGCGTTTTATTTTACGATTCGACACAACTTCTCCCGTGTGATTTAACTGTGTGTCGAGTGTTGAGCTGCAAAACCGAGTGCTCCACTGAGAACATTAAAATTTTATGGTCCAATTTTCCACCAGCACTGTTTATACTTTTTGGGTGTTTTTCCATATTTCTTTTATTATTCATATTTTCTCTACGTGTGCCTTCACCGGTCTGTTGTTGACCTGACTGAAAGATATATATATTTTCTGTTTTATGTTGGTATTCTTGACTTTTATTTGCTTTAATTTTATATATTTTTATTTATGCACCAATATAGCAAAGCAAATTCCTTGTATGTGAAAACCTACTTGGCCATAAACCTGATTCTGATTGATTCATATTTTTATTTCCACCTCTCATGCACTCCTGTTGGAAGTCTTCTCATAGTCTCTCTTGTTAATTGCATCCTGCTAAACAATTTGCTGCAACCAGCCAGTGATCAATACATTTTCATCTAATTTAGTTTTGTCTCATCTGAAACTTTTGCTCTGACCTAGATAGTTTCTCTTGACTTGAATAATTTAGCTGTTTTTTCCTGGCTGATGCTACTGTAGTTCGGACTGGAGTTTTTTTTCATGGTGATTAAGCGACGCTCATCATTTAAAATTTTGACATATTTTACAGAGAAATACCCACATCAGCTAAAATCTAGCAGATATACGTTTGAGTTTATGTCCTAATGAATCCAAAAGTTGTTAAATGTCCTGCTGTGAGAGCTGTTGAACAGAGTTTACACACGGTCCTGTTGTGGTGAGCACAGAAAAGGTTCTGGTAATAAAAAGTGAACAAAAAAATGAAATGGGTTTAGGCATAACATTAAATAATCGAATAGTCTTCACTGCGATAAAACTGAATTAAGAGTTGAATTCAGACAGTTATGTTGGGAGTTACATAAGTACAGAGCTGGAGTCTGGATGTGGTTAGCCTAGCTTAGCATAAACAGCTAGCCTGGCTCTGTTCAAAATGACACCTACCCACACCTCTACAGCTCACTGATTAACACGCTGTATCTCGTTTGTTTAATATGTCTACTTTCTCTCTCACACATCCATCCATCCATTTTCTGTACCACTTTATCCTCAGAGGCTGGAGCCAATCCCAAGCGAGCCACAACAAGTGACAGGCGGGGTACACCCTGGACCAGTCAATCACAGGGCTGACACAGAGACAGACAAACATTCACAGTCACACCTACGGACAATTTTAGAATCACCAATTAACCTAACTTGCATGTCTTTGGATGGTGGGAGGAAGCCAGAGTGCCCGGAGAGAGAACCCACGCGGACACGGGCAGAACACGCAAACACAGAAGGGAACCCAGAACCCTCTTGCTGTGAGGCGACAGTGCTAACCACTGCACCACCGTGCCGCCCTCTCTCTCTCACACAGTTCAATTTAATTTAATTCACTTCTGTAGACTTTAAACAATATTGCCAGAGTATCTAAAAAGAATGGAGGGAACAAATAAACTCAGTAGAATTCCTAACAATAGAGGAAATGCTTACATTAGTAAATTAAACAATCGATTTAAGGAGAAACATTTAGAGAATGAAATATACAGATCATTGTTCATCACAGCCTGATCTCTCTTCTTCCCCTGAGTCATAAAAATTAAAACTCATCAGTGAGCCTCACTGTTGTTCCTTCATCACCATCAACACACACACACACACGAGTTTATTTGGACTCAGTCCCACACACACCGTCCTGCTGCCCCAAATACTCACTAGAGCACCAAATGTGGATTCATCCGCTGCTGAAAATAGTCCCCAACAAATGCACTATTTTCTGCTGTTTGTTTGTGAGCAGCTGTTTTAGGAAATTACTGAGCCTTTTTTTAAACATGAAACTATATATTACTCAGCATCACAGCTGGGTGTGGTCCAGTGTGGTCTGTCGCACTTGAGACCACGCCCAGCTGTGATGCAGCTTGGTACGATGGTGCAACGCTACATCTTCTTCACCTTTGGAAGCTGTAGTAGTAGAATTACACCACAGGGCGGCAGCAAACATGGTGGGTGGGGCATATTTCCATAAGGGGCGGAGTCACACATGTAGCCCCACCCCTACTCTGCCTTATCCTTTGAAAATTTTAATTTCTGTTGGGGTCAAATTTGCTCTATTGGCATGTGCATAGTTCGGTACAGTACTGCAAAGAAATACTACAGCTCTCTCTCTCTCTCATACAAAGTGTATCTCTCTCTCTCTTCATTCATTCAGAGCTCAGCCTGCAGCTGCAACACACTGCTGTTACTATTTCTGTCAAACTCTGCTTTAATGCACATTACACACTCAGTACAACACACACACACACACACACACACACACACACACCATTAGCGGCAGCTCAGCGACAGCATGTGGCTTCTCTAGCTCTCTCTCTCTCTCTCTAAAACACACAGAGAGGCTCGCTCGCCCTCAGTCGGCAGGCTGGGTGTGTGTTGGACAGAGCTCTGAGACGATCAGGGGGAGCTGAGAGAGCAGCGATGATGAGGATGAAGAGGAGGAGGGCGACGAGCGGCGTTTGATCTGGAATAAAACTCCAGTCCAGCTTCTGGTTTCTGGTTTGAAGATTCTGGTTTTAACGAGGAATCGAGCTTCTGGGGTTTTAAGGCAGAGACCAGTTTCTGTCCTTGGAAGACAAGTCTGGTTTCTGGGCTCAGATCTGAAAGACAAATCCAGGTTTTTGGTTTTAAGACAGAAGAGCTTCAGTCCATTTTCAGTTCATATTTTTTGGGCTTCTTTTCTGAACGCTGCAGATGAAGGAGAAGAAGAACAGTTTCTGTCTTCTTTCTCTGTTTGGAGGCTGAAGCAGCGGAGCAGATGGTGAGCGGTGTGTGTGTGTGTGTGTGTGTGTGTGTGTAATACTGTACAATAACACATGCATGTGCCTTTGAAAGTGAGAAAGTGTGTTTTTGTCAGTGCACCTTTATGAGTGTGCATGGAAACTATATGGCCAGAAGCAAGTGGACACTAGTTTAAATGAAGGGAAATCTGAATGCTGCAGCATACTGGACCTGCAACTAATGATTATGTTTATTGTCAATCGATTTGGATTATTTTCATGATTAATCGAGTAATGGTTTTGTCTACAAAATGTCAGAAAATATTGAAAAATCCTTGTATCCCAGAGGCCATGGGGAAGTCTTCAAATGTCTTGTTTTGTCCAACCAACAGTTTAAAAGTTGCTTAAAAAGTGACTTTACTGATGAACCGATAATAGTTGCCCATTAGTTTCAATCGACTAATTGTTGCAGCTAGTTGTTGTCCATCCATCCATTTTCTTCCCGGGCCGAGTCGCGGTGGCAGCAGGCTATACAGGGTTGTCCAGACGTCCCTCTCACCAGCAACGCTTTCCAGCTCCTCCTGGGGGATCCTGAGGCCTTCCCAGTCCAGATCAGATAATCCCTCCAGCGTGTTCTGGGTCTACCCCGGGGTCTCCTACCAGTTGGGACGTACCTGGAAAACCTCCACGGGGAGGCACCCAGGAGGATCCTGACCAGATGCACGAACCACCTCAACTGGCTCCTTTCGATGCGAAGGAGCAGCGCCTCTACTCCGAGCTCCCTCCGAATGTCTGAGCTCCTTACCCTCTCTCTAAGGCTGAGCCCAGACACCTTTCGGAGGAAACTCATTTCGGCCACTTGTGTCCACAATCTCATTCTTTCGGTCATTCCCCAAAGCTTGTGACCACAGGTGAGGGCTGGAACGTAGATTGACTGGTAAATTGAAAGCTTTGCCTTCCTTCCTTCTAGCTCCCTCTGAACCACAACGGTCTGGTACAACTCCTTGTAACTGTTGTGCAGCACACAACAATATTTTAATAGTAAGTCAACAGTTTGTGTTTGTCCCTTTCCTGTTTCAACATGACAACATGTCCCAGTGCACAAAGCAGCTCCATACAGAAATGGTTTTCCCAGTTTGGTGACCTCAACACCTTTGGGATGAACTGGAATGCCGACCTGTGAGTCAGGCTTGAGTGTGGGTCCTCACTGATGCTCTGGTGTCTGAATGGGAGCAATGTGGAGGCTGTTACAGCAGCAGATCAGTGCCCATGGTTTTGGAACGACATGTTTATCACATCACCTTCTTCATCATCTTCAGCTACTTTTGGCCATGTTGAACACAAGTGCATATCTGTGCTTTTAACAGAGAGAGTCTAAAAGCATGTAGGAGTGAGCTTGTGTGTGTGTGTGTGTGTGTGTGTGTGTGTGTGTGTGCATGCTCGTTGTTTACTTGCTCTCTGTTTCCTCGCTCGTCCCGCCTCAGTGTGGATGCTGCAGTGTGTTTGTGCTCTCGGCCTTTTGGACTGAACGCTCAGCTGCCTCGTTCTCAGGCTGTTTGGAGGAAAAGTGCAGCCACGGGGGGGGGGGGGGATGCCTGTCAGAGGCCATTAAGCAGCCAGTGGGACGCCACGTTAGAGCCCAGAATACCGGAGCGATGCACTGCAGATGAAGCAGGGAACATCACATCGGCAGGACTTCAATGACAAAATCCACACAGCAGAGTTTAAATCGAGATAATAATCCACCACTTTTCCACATGAAAAAAAAAAGCCTTTTTCAAACACAATGTCGACCCACAAACAGGAACCAACAGGCTGAAGTGAACTTGAGGCCAGAGGGGTGCTGGTTTGAATCCCTGGGCCGTACAGCTGTAGCATCAGTGACGTTTTCCAGAGTTTTTGAGGGGATGTTTCGAAGCCTCAAGGTTGGATTTACTGATCACTGCCATCCTTGTCAGTCAGCGGGGAATTTGATCAAAGAGGGTTCGGAGCTGAGGTGATGGGAGCAAACCATGGCTGAGTGTGATAGGCCGAGACAATCACACAAACATCCACCACCACAAAGAGTCACACAAGTACAATTAGCCAAGCTTATTGAAGGACAAAATGTATAACGTGGCTTTGCATTCTCTGGGAAAATGTAGTGGGTTTCCCATTCACTTCAATCTGGCCACAGATTTCTGGAGCAGCCTCTTGTGGCCATTAGAGGAACTGCAGCTTAAAGCACCTCAGCACTGATATTTATCCGTGTTGTAAAATGTGGTCGGGGAAAATCAGTAATTATTGCTGAGTCAGTTAACTGTAAACAAAAAGTGCTAGTTCACAAGAAGTGATGCAAGACGCTTGTAACAAATATTGGGTATTTGAATACTAGTCTCACATTTTATTTGGCTCTAGGTGAGAGATAAAAGCATCGACATGTGATGCAGCATAATATTTTTTAGTTTCATTCCCCTTCAAAGTTTGCTTGATCTGTGACATCCAGAGTCGTCTGAGAAGTTTTTACAGACACACTGATGCTTAGCCTGATGATCAGACTAAATTGCCATTCATGTTCACTTCATTATTCAGTCTGACATCGTGTTCATGCCCTAACCAATCATCAGAGACTGACGCATCCGTCCAATCAATGTCACTTTCAGTTGACACAGAAGCAGGAGCAGGTTTCTGCATCGGTCAGAGAAATGTCGATTCAAGAGTTGTTATTTCTGTAAGTCGAGCTGCGTCCATGTCTGTCGACAGTTTTGTGGCTGTTTTTCTGCCACAATATTTCTGGCTTTGGTACAAAAAGATGATGTCCCCTTTATTAGTCCTGTCTACTAAATTCTAATTGGCACAGTTGATTTCCCAACCGTGGAAACAGCCGTCAATGAGCACACCAGACCTATTTAAACGGCTGAATCTGATATGTAAGCAGTGATTCACAGGTGTGGGACCGGACCATTTATGTATAAAGAGAGGTGGATATGGCGCCCCACTCAGCCTTGCTGCCAATGTTCCCCAGTGGCCAACTGTAGTACTACAGTGAAAGAAAATTCCCCTATGGCCCAAGCATTTCCCCATAGACCACTATTCTAAAAGAGATGTCTGTGAAACACCTGGACCCTGCCAACAAGGTCAATTATTACTTTTTGTATTATGATTTTTTAATTCATTATTTATATGCATCACAATGTAAAGTCTATGGGCAGAGCGGGACCTAGTGGCCAGGGGAAGAAACACTAATGAGCATGTGCAGCGGACCACACAACAAGGAAGCAAACCAGAAAGAGAACTTTATGTTGGCTAATGTGTGCAGCTTGCAATTTTATTCAGATGAACAGGCATCAAATTGAAGTCTGGTATCTAGTTCAGACTACATAACTCATTCGATTTGTATAAAGGCAACGTGAGCATGAGCACCAACATGGACAAACAAAAGAGAAACTCAAACTGCTTCAGCAGAAAAATCTGTGTTAAATGCTACAGAGGCAGACAGAAACACCAACAGCTGTTCAGAGGACAGTTGGACCTCCAACATGGCCGCCAGAAAGTGCGTCATGCTATATCACCTGTGTCTCGTCCTGAGTAGCTCACTGGTTATGAGGTCATAACCAGCTAATCAGCTAACATACGGAGCATGCACTGTGTATTTACTACAGGTCTTGTGAAAGTGCTTTAAATGAAAGCCTCAACAAAACAACAGATGTGTGATGATGACACGACAGTAAAAACAGAAAACAGGGAGCGAGCACCTCTGAGGTGGGGGGGGGGCGGTTTCTACCAGACCAGTTGTTCCAACACCATCTGGACTCCCGAACAGGCGTCTGTCCCGCTCAGGGATTGAAACCACAGTTTTAATCTGTGATCCGCTGCTGCTGTGTGGGCGGCGTCTAATCTGGTTGATGGTGCTTTTCACAAGCTGTTTCAAAGGCTGTTTGCTCCCAAAAACTCCATAAAAATCAACGACTGAAGGACCTGAGGACATTTTTCTCTTCAGTTTCTGTAACAGTGGAAGCATTTTCTAAGCCGTCATCACAAGTGGATCCTTCCTGTTTGATGTAAAATGTTCAACTGCAGTACATGAGGCGACATATAATCCACAATCAAAACCACAGTAAAAACAAGCATGAAGCGATGAGCCCTAACCAAAGGAAAACAATGATTTTGAAGGTGCTGCTTTTATGAGGCATCATCAAAAACTGTCAACTTGGTACTGAATTTGTGGATGTACTACAAAAAAATAATAAAAATAAATAAATAAATCAACCATGCATCTCCAGACTGTACCTAAGCAAATGTGCACAGTGCACTCTTCCTTTTCAAACCCGCCTCCTACCAGGAAGTTGGATCAGCCAATCAGCATGGGTTATGCGTGGGGCATTTCAGAGATTTCGGAGGCGTCCACGTTGGCTCCTCTGCGACCTGCGGTTGCTCATAACACCTTCCTCTGCGCAGATCTGCAGAGACGTTTATGTAAATCTTGGCAGAACTATAATTTCAGCCTCAGTCTTGATTAGACATATCCTGATTTAAACAATAATTTTGCACATTTTAGACTTATTTAGTCAGGATCTTGTATGGCAGTTTTGTCTTAAGACAACATTTAAAGCATTTGATAAGTTTGGCTTATTTTGTCTACAGTCATGCTAGCAGCTCTGCGAGGCTCTACTTAAGCACAGCGGTGCTTTGAGCTAAATGCTAACATCAGCGTGCTAACACGGTCACAATGACAATGCTAAAATGCTCATGTTTAATGGTATAATTTACCATGTTGACCATATTAGTTTAGCATGTCAGCAGAGTAACATTTGTTAATTAGCACTAAACAAAAGTGCAGCTGAGGCTGATGGGAATGTCATAAGCTTTGCAGGTATTTGGTCATAAACCAAAGTGTTGGACACATTAACATGTTGACCTGATGGTGGCGCTAGAGGAAAAGTCAGAGGATCACCAAAGTTATTACAGTTCATCCTGAGGGGAACATGAATGATGAACCAACTTTGGTGCCGATCCATCTTGTAGATGTTGAGATAAGTGAAAGTGGAAAAAGTGAAAACTTTGACCTGCTGGTGGCAATTTCAAGGTAATCCATCCAAATAGCTGTTTGAAGTTTCAGTCTAGACCAAAGTGGTGGATCAAATGACTGACTTGGCCAGCTCACGCACTCTATCTTCCCCAGTATTAAAAAGCTTTAAGGCAGACCTAGCTCTAGTGAAGTAGGCTGCTAATCCCCTGCCATCTTTAAAGTCACATTTTATAAGTAAATCTAGGTAAAAGCATCATCTACATCCTAAAATAAAGCAAATGCACAAAAAGACACCAGTCTATGATTATCCCTGGCCTAGAAAGGCCTAGAAAAAGACTTTGCATTTTAAACCTGCTGACCAAAGTTTGAGTTTAGGTGAATCTGACGTCCTCGACCTACACCCAGCAGCCTCTGTGGTTTCCATAAAAGTCACGAGTCCAAAGAAAGAGACGTCAAATGGTGCAGAGAGGAGGGCACGCTCAAAGAGACAAATGAATGAGAAGAGAGATGATGAACAGCAGAAAAGCAGCCAGGAGCAACTTCAGCTCCTGATAAACAGAAGATGAGATACCAACCCCTAAGTTTGCTTTTGTTTTGATCTGCTTGCAGCTATATATGTGTTTGAATGTGTGTAAGCATGCAGCAGTGGGTGTGTGGAGTGTTTAGATGAGTACAATGTTGTACATTACACCCAAAGCACAAGTCTTTTGACGAAGACATCACAGTGGACTTTGTTTTTTTATTATTCAGCTCCGTCTGCAGGATTTACGTAAGGCAAGATCATGTTTTTCTGTAAATCCTTCCTCCTGTTTCCACAATGTGTAACATGATTCAACGTCCATCTGTTGTTACAACCATCAGACCACAAGAGGGGTCAGAGGTCATCTTCTCCATAGGATACTCAAGGGTTTGATAAAGGTCCCGCTGATCCTCCTAATGTGACCAACAGCTGTCAGTTGACGAGTTACTCGGCCTGTAGAGTTTTTTAATCTTTATTTTCTTTCACAGCATGTTTGTATAATATATATGAGCACTTTCTGACCATCTTCTGAAGCACATTTTGCTAATTGTACACATATGCAGCTCAGGCTCTGATCTATAACCGAAAAGATGTCTATATTTAACGTAGACATCTAAAAAACCTTTCAGCCAAATTTAATTTAGACGTTTTGAGACCTGCAAATCAGTAAATCAATCAAGAAACACAAAGCAGAGAAGAGTGTTATGGGTAACTATTGTAGGTTGCAGATGCTTGAAGAGGAGCCTGACACATGGACCTACCAAGTCTCAACAACTGATTGGTTGATCCATCATCTCTGAGTGACACCTGCGCAGACTGAGAAGCATGTTCGAGCCTTTATTTGGCAATGATGACCGTTGGTAGGAGTCTGATATGAACCGCGTTTCCCATGCGTTGTACATCCAGCCACTTAACCAACCTCTTCCTTGAGAGGTTTTGCGGTAGAGTAACAATGTCTCGCTGTTTCCGTCTTGGTTGCTTCAAGAGGAGAGTCATAATTTATATGACTGCAAGAGGTCACGTCAGAAAACGTTGGGTTGTTTTAATCTTTTAAACAAACCACTTACTGTACATTATCCTCTATACATATGTAGAGAATTTACTTGCGATTATCATCTGGGAACCAAGGCTCTGACTTTGCACTCTTGATGATGTAAAGAGACGTCAAATATTCTTTGGGAGTCACATTTGCCTCTCCACATGTCCTCCCATTATCTCCCTCAACCTGCATTGTAATTTCTCCTGTTTTATAATGTCAGTTGTGGCCCGAAGGCATTTCCCTGCTCACGCAGTCCGCAGCAGAGTGACTGGCATCTTTGTGCGAAATTAACAAAAGAAAGACCTGCAACAAAAGAAAGACCTTAAGGCAGCGTTTCTCTGGCTCTTTATAGCAGCTACAGACGAATGACGGAGTGACAGCACTTTTCTTTTCCTCTGCAGCTTTATCTCTCATGCACACTTCCCGTCGTGCATATCCGAGTGCCCCGAACTACCAGCGATATCAAGAGGAGGAAAATGAGTGAATTGAAAAAACGAACGAATCATCACAAAATACAAACATTTTTCTTGATTGTATGTGTGAAACAATGCTGACGCCGTACTGTATCTGAAGCATACAGGAACTACGAGTGGGTGTTAAGAAGACAGAAGTTGGCATTGACATTTCTCCGGTGTTGGTGTTGCTGGATGAAAACACAGAGGATTATTATTTTACTTCATCATGAAGCTTCTTGTGTGAGAAAAGCAAAGAATGAAAAGGATTGAGGACGAGCGAAATGCTGTGAATTATAGCACAACTCCGGCCTGTAATGCCAATATACTGTAGATTGGCTCTGCCAGAGACTAAGCTGTTGATGTTTTTTAAATCAGTACACACGAAATACTCTACATAATCTTGCATATCGAGTTGCACTCTTTATGGTGGCTGAGAGGTTTGAGAAACAGGCTCGTGAAAAGAAAATCATCAGCTTAAATCCCTGGATCAGATGGAAAGTGCAAAGCATGGAGCTGACTGTTAGTAAAGGCTTGTGGAGCTGAAAGAGAGCAAAGTAAATCTAAACAAAGCTCACAAAGGATTATCCTTTATAGTACAGTAGTGAAGTGGAGGGAGTCATTTCAGTCGTCCAGAGACCCAGAATGAAAGTCCTGTTCATATAACTGATAACCAATGGCCTTAATATAAACCTATGGTATCATTCAATTATCCAGAAGACTCCGCTGTTTCTATGTTGAGGATCATTGAGGATAGCATTAAAAGAAAACTTTCAGATGTCAATTTACAGGTGGGAAAATACTCCAGATCTCCTGAAGTAACGTCTCTTCTGTTTTCCAGGACGTTCTCCCCAGCTGGACGTTGGTGTGAGCCGGCAGAGAGCGAGGACAGCCTGATGAGAGCCTAAAGCTGCAGTAGAGTCGAGGTGACAGACATGAAGAACCTGGACCAGCATGGACAAAGCCACCTGGACAGTCTGGGTGAGTCTGGATGAGGCTTCATCCTTCACACTGTAGACATTTAACTGATGCTTTTATCCACGTTGAGAGCTGGAATATAGTAATCTGCTTCCATAAAGACTCCACAGGTGCTAATGAAGCAGATGGAGAACCATTTTTATGAAGGTTTAGCTTTGCTTTCTTTTATTTTCTTCTTAATTTCCTCAACTGTTGGTGTTGCAGCTCAATAAAATTTGTAGAAAAACAAGATTTCTTTGGAAATCTGAAGCAGAAATTTGACTTTTCTGTTCTGTATCTTGCTGACTTTTGAGCACATTAAGGAAAACAGAAAAAAGCAGGCTTGAATTCACAGATGAGCTCAGCGAAAGAATATTAGGTTCATAGACCAACAGCATTACAAACAAGGTCAATGGTCAGATGTCACCGCAATATTAAACATGTCTTTGGATAGTATTGAGTCTTGGCAGTTTAATGGATGCTGCTGTTCTGTTCGTTTCTCGTGTCTTCCAGTCTGCGCAGCCCTGTCCAGTCTGGTGTTGGTTCTACTGGGACTGCTGGGCTCGGTCCACGCCTGTCCTGGTGTCTGCGCCTGTTATGGTAACACCACTGACTGCTCCGCTGTCGGCCTTCTCTCTCTGACACCCATCCTAGCACTGCTAGACCAGGATTCTCTGATCCTCCGCCTACCCCAGAACAACCTCTCCTCCCTGGGCACGACTGACCTGTCCAACCTCAGCAGCCTGGAGCTCCTGGATCTTTCCCAGAACCACTTATCCACCCTGCAGCCTGGAGCTTTCTCGGGCCTGAGCAGCCTGCGCTGGCTCAATATCTCTGCCAACTACCTCGGGGTGCGCCTGGCGACCTCTGACTCCAACAACAGCACAGAGGTCCTGCAGGGCTTGAATGGAAGTCAAGGGAGCGTTGGCCTGAGCAAGGAGGTTTTCAAGGGGCTGTGGCGGCTGCGAGGGCTCGACCTGTCCTCCAATGGCCTCCAGTGGCTGCCCAAGGGCCTACTGGATGCGCTTCGGAGACTCGCTTGGCTGTCCTTGGCCAGCAACCGGCTGGTGGCCCTTGACAGAGTCACCTTCGAGCCCCTGGTGGCGCTACAGCAGCTCCAGCTGGCAGGAAATCCCTGGGAGTGCGACTGCAAGCTGAGGGACTTCAAGCACTGGATGGAGTGGCTGATTTACAGGGGTGAGCAGGGCTGTTAGCAGGCCTCTCCAAATCTCAAATACTCTGAAGTTGATAGTTTTGGCAGTCGGCTGACATAACTTTAAGACCGTACCAGAGCAAATCACTTTGTATTTTGAGTCTGTACTTCAAAAGCTGTCTAATCGAAGCAATTAATCTCCGCTCTGCAGGATGGATGTATGCTGAGCAAAGACATCTAAGAATATAATGACCTCCATCTCTTTAAATCCTCCCCCGTCTCTCCCCGTTTCGTTCGTCCTCATCTTTTCCCACCCTGTCCTTCCCCTCTCTTTTTTTGTTTCCTCTCTCTGTCTGTTTTATAGATGGGCAGGTAGATGCGATGCAGTGCAGTCTCCCGGGGGATTTGAAGGGCAGGGACATCCGCAGCGTGCCAGCAGAGATGTTCAGCTACTGCCTGCAGAGTCAGACCAAGGAGGGGGCGTCAGGTTATGCCACCCGGCCTCCCTGCCCGCCCGGCCGGATCAGCAGCAACGACGAATGTATTCGCCAGCGGTACCGGCCCATCAGCGTCCGCCGAGCACACGGCACGCAAATAGTTGCAGGTGTGATTTGTGGTACAGTGTGCGTCATGATGGTGGTCGCAGCAACTTACGGCTGCGTCTATGCCTCGCTGATGGCGCGGTACCAGAGGGAGCTGAAGAGCCGTGGCCAGCCTCTGATGGCCGAGTCCGGAGCCGAGACAGACCAGGAGGACGGGCAAATGTCATCTCCGAACTCGCCAGAGGAGACGCCGCCCAAAGACGCCTGCGGCATCGTGCACGGGTATCGAATCAGCAGCTTCTGACCCACTGCTTTTTACTGATTTCAGATCCCTCCAGGACGCTCTGGCTGCTTCTGCTCCTCAGCTCTCATCATTGATGACAACGTCTGGAGAGAGAAACCCTGCAGCTCTGTGATTGTGCTGAAAATCTCTGGGCGGGGACTGATTGTACAGCTAATGGACCGGACTAGATTCAGTGAAACTGGAATGCTGCTGCACTTCTTTTAATGTATGGATGCTCTGTGAATTGTTATTCCCCGCGCTGCATCTCTCAGCCAGCTTTTAAACTCCTCTGAAGCTGCTGTTTGGCACTTCTGCACCTTGACTTCCCTTCATCTGTGTCTTTGTTTCTTCTTTAGAAATATCAAACTACCTTTTTGTTCAAACTGTCTTGTCTTTGTATCTGAGCCCAACAAGCACAAGCTCCAAAAGTACAAATGTCTGTGAATCTGTGAAATGTGACATTTCTCCTGTTGTTTGCTGCACAAATTCTTTTTTTTCTTGATCAGTTATGTGTATTTTATGTTCTCTTTAACATCCCAACTTTGAGAATTAATTCTTTGTACCTCTGTTAGGTGGATGCCCTGTTGAATTCCCTCCAAATAACAGACACTTAGAACCATGTTAGAGTCCTGCTGCTGTCAGGGAAGTGTTGCTTACAGCTTCATCACAGAGGTAAACTGCAAACTTCAATCTAAACTAGAGCTGTACTGCCACCTAGAGGGCAAGCTTTGAGCTACAACAGCTTTCAGTCCAGCACAAACAATTATTCCCAACATAGCAAAGTATGACATATTGAGTGAACAAGTGTGAGGGTATCAGCCCACATATACTGTAACTTCTATGTGTTTTAATTTATTTTGTCCATATTTTCTGTGATAAGCACATTAAACATCGTCTCAAATTCAACTCAAGGACTGTTAATCATGCTGAAGATAATAAACTCTATATTTATCTAAACTGTATTTTTTTTCCTTCTTAAAAACACCACGTTCTACAAACCAGAAGATCCAACCACAGCCAGGAAACCACATTCATCAAACCAGTAAAAAAGAGCCAGACTCAAAGTAAACCACACTCACAAGATGAAATGGAACAGAAAGTGAACGGTTTAATATGTCAATATGTCTAATATGACAAATGTTACTTCCTTGTTTTAGTTCTCGTGTCATTTAAATCTGGTTGTTTCTTGATGCATGTTATCATGGTTCACCCCGTTCAATTTAAGACATTTTAAGACCTTTTTAGTCTCACACTGCAGTTGATTCACATTACCAGTTCACGGTCACACGAGCCATTATGTATGTAACATTAAGTATGAAAGTTTGATGGAAAACCAGTAGGGACGATAGGGCCTGGAATTATTTATTATCACATCTTTTAAAGTACTTCCCAGCAGTATAAAACAATACTTCCTGATGATATGATAATTCAATTAATGTGACCTGGACTCCTTTTCCTGCAGCAGAAAACGGACGGAGGGATTAACCAATTAAAAACTATTCATTTATGTAAATTCATTCAAGTCTTTGCTAAAATCTTCACTTGTCCATTCTGAGCTGATGAGCTTCCCAGCTGCTGTAGCTGCAGCAGTGACAGTGTTTGACTCAAACTCCACAAAAAAAGGAATGAACCGCCTCCTGCAGCAACAATCCCACTTTAAGTCTCCTGACAGCCTGAAACCACATCCAGAAACATTTTAGAACTAACATTACTACCTACAGCGGGGAAGAGAAATCATTTAAGACTGTGGAAAATGAATTTCAAGACTTTTTAAAACCCAAGGGCTTTTTTGAGGAAACTTCTTTTCAAGACCTGTCAATACCCTGTGTAGTGTTTTCATTCAGGAAATTCAGGAAACAGTAAACCATAAATCAACAAGCAAAAATCGATGATGAACCAGCCACAACATATCCAAGATGTCCCACAGATGATGGTGAATATCACAGCAGTTGCACAGTCACACAGCTTGAATGTCGAGTGTTTTGAATCAGAGCTGCAGCAGTGTGACTCACCTCCGGCCATGGCCGTCTTTCCTTCAGATGACACCGTCACTGCTGTCGTCGCTATGACGTATTTCACTCCTGTTGAGAGAAGATTTACGTCAGGATTAACTGATTAGGGACATATCGAATGATAATAATCTTTTTTGTTTTGTTGTAGATATAAATGTTGAGTGCCGAGGAGACGGACCTTTGTCGTTAACCGGGTAGTAGTAGAAGCTTCCAGGAGTGTTTTCCACAGCCAGGCGGTACCACAGGGGGAAGTGATCGATGGTGTACAGGTTGTCTTTATCAGCCGGAGTCAGAAACTTTCTGTCGAGTGGAAGTTCAACTTCAGACAACATTTGAAACCTTAAATTAACTGGAAAATTGTAGTATTTCATCCCTGGATTGTGGCATTATGATCACTTTTTCGTGAAGGTGAACACACCAGCTGTTTGCATTGATCAGCTCCAAATGTGAGCTAGACTGAGTGAATGAGAGGCAGCAGAGACCGTCCCCACATGAATAATTATGATAACTATGATGATAAGAATAAATCAAATGAAAGTTAGGCACGCTGGTTGGATTTGTCCAACAAAGTGCTTTTTGTTTCCTTGAGTTTCTTTTTGATGAGTCAGATGTTGATCAGATTTTCTCTAATCTCCTCAGAGACAAACTGAACAAAGTGAACTGGACACACAAACTGAATATCTGCCTGGTTTGAGTCGTACTTTGCCACTCTGGTCTCCACTCCTGCGTATCTCATGATCCTCATCAGGCCGGTACGAGTACCGAGGAAGGCCGTCTCAATCCCTGGCTCCACCCTGCATACAGACACACACACACAGAATCACAAGAGGATGGACGTTAATTATCTGTATAAAAGCTTGTTTGGTCTCTCCTGCAGTCCTTCTGTTTGAAGGCAGTTTGTCAGTGAAATCAGCTGCGGTCAATAAAATCTGAAGAATGACGGCTCATAACTCCACAAACATGAAGAGGATTTTGTTTGCTGTGTTCACAGCAGAGAAAAATGACCCTTCAAAACTCAAAAAGTTGTGAAAGGTTTTACTATTCCTTTCATCTTTGATAGAAAACTATTTCCAGTTCCAACTGTTTGCAGCAAGATGTTTGTATTTATCTGTGTATTTTCAGGTGAACTGCCCCCTTTAATGCTTCACATGATCAGGTATAAAATGCTGAATATCCCGGCTCTCACCTGTCGTTGAGCATCAGGGCGTTCCAGTAGGCTTCTAGTGGAGCCGTTACCACGGCGTCGAACAGCGTCTGCTGCAGCAACAACTCGTCACCTAGGCAACGAAGAGGCCCGGTCAAAACACTTCAAGGTCAAATAAACACGCATCACTCTGAACAAGAACTCCTTAAATCTTGTGACGTCCAAGACAAGATTCTCATTTTGTCCATTTGCAAAAACTGTTGCATCAAAATATTATAAGGACTTAGAATATGTATAAATACAAAGGTATGGAAATGCATGGAGGAAAACGTTTGCATCAAAAACTTTAACCTACACTCGAGGTCCGGTTCCTTCCCCAGCAGGTAGCGGATGGCGGCCTGAAGCTGAGAGTATTTCCGGTGGCTGGGGTCAATGTCCGTCTCACAGTACGTCCTGAGGAAAAGAGGTTTATTAGACCAGGATAAACAGCTACACAGAAACCTGCTGGAACTTTAATATATTTTCAGATAAAGGATTTTAGAGGGAAAGACTTAAATTGCACAAATCCTGGCTTCTACTCTTTACACACGGCTCTAATCTTCTTTCATTCCATTACACGTACATGATTAAAGTAGACTGATGAACCTTCTGCTGCTCCTGCTCTCACTACTGACTACAATTAAAAAGGTGCATCCTGCTGAAATCTACTGCCTTAAATGTCAGTTCATGTTTACGTACCACTCAGAGGCGATGCTGAGGTCTGGGGAGGTGAGATCATGCAGGCCTGCGGAGGAAGGTACAAACACTTCAGTCACAGATTTACTTCCTTTCAGTTCAGTTTAAGCAGCTGTTGTGTGTTTAACAGGCTCCAGGTCATGTGTATGTGTTTTCTATGCTTGAATAAACTATTTAAGTGGAGTTTTTGATTTTCCTTTGGAGGATTCAGCATCCGTCTACACATTCTGGGGTTTTCTAACCAGCTGCAGCATCAGATACAGAAGTTATTATAGAGTATAGTTAAAGGGATTGTGGGAAATCGTACCTTCCTCCACAGACACGTTTCCCACAAACATCAGCTTCCCGTGACCCCTCGTCAGCACCATGCCGAAGCTGCAGAGACACAGGGAGGAGGTGAGACAGGGACACCTGTGAACACTGACTGGACTTCCACATGTCATTATGAAAGGTGTAAAAAGCTGCCCTCTACCTGGTCCAATCACACTGATACTGAATTTATCAACAGTGAGACAGTGTGGAGGGACGACAACAGAGACCGAACCTGGATTTATGAGGTCGATATCTGAGATACAAAAAGCTGATATATTGGCCAATATTATTTTTTACACACACACAATTTTTTTTTTGTCTTAAATGAGACCAAGATTCACTGAGTGGAACATTTAAATCCAATTTCATTCTTATCAACTATAACAATATCTGAGAAATGTTGTTACAAAACGAGCCAAGTTACATGTTATTTTATTGACATAGATTCAAACTTGAACGGCCTGTTTCCTTCAGCCTTTACCTGAGTTACTGTTCTGCAAGTGAAAAAGTTAAACTTCACCAAAACCGCCATTTTCTTCCCCCTTCTGCACTGACAGTGAACCTGAGAGAAAAATCCATCATATTCATCTTATTTTATTCAACCTTGATTTGACTGAAGGGATTTATAATTATCACCAGTTTTTCTCTTCATCCCTGTCAAGAAATCTCTCCATCTTGCACTGTACATGTCGTTTTTCTGTTTGAACACATCTTCCTAACCTGCACCTTGAATTCTACTTTGCTTAAAATGACAAGCTGCTCACATTTTACTGTCTAGAACAGCAGTAGAAACTCTTATCTCAGAATATGGACAGTATTATGTTGGAGATTTGTATGAACCCAGAATGAAACCCTGTAAGAGAAAACACAACTTTTGAACAATGTGTAAAACACATCAACAGCGGCAAGGAAAGGCAGTTAACTACAGAATATGCTAACATGCTAATATGGAGAAACTAGTGAATGATGCAGCAGGGACACATGATGGATCTTTTCTTCAAGGTACCTAAACCAACAATTTCCAGACTCTCGAAGCCTTTATCGTCACATCTAAAGTGTTACTATAAATTCCAGGAGACAACACACAAAGATGAGGACGGGATCGCTTCATTTAAAATATTAAAAGATTTCTGGTTTACATGAGTGATTGTGTGATGATGAAACACCAGATTATGTTGAAAATCAAGTATTTTTCAAGGAGTATATTCAAATCCAAGCATATTCCTAACCTTGAAAACACAAGTTAAAATTAAGCATTTTTCAAACTTTCAAGACTTTGTTTTTTGTGTCCATTTTCTCTCAGAGGCGATAAAACATCAGTTTATTGTCTTTAAAAGCAGCGTAAAAACTGTTTAAAAGGCTCGAAGAAAAAACAGCCGACTTACCTGAAAGGTGTCTCGTCGATGTTCGTGTAGAAGTAGTCATTGACGAGGTACAGAGGCCGTTTCTGAGGAGGGAACCACGTCATGATCAGTGCTGAACCTTTCAACTGTCCAGACCCCCATCACAGGTAATCAAACATCCAATCAGTCTGATCAGTGAGAGTTTGATAAGGCTACTGTGACTCTGGTCTCTACTACAAAACACTGACACGACTCGCCTCTGTTAGCCTGGATTAGCCTGGACTGTCTGCTAGCCAACTAGCTTCATCTAACAAACACTGATGGTAAAGATAACATGCTAATGCTAGCCTCTGGTGGCTGCTTTAGCTAGTGTGATACATGTGACAGTGACGGTTAGCTAACAGAAATCAGCTGCGTTCAGACAAACTGATATTTTTAAAAGCTGTTCAATAACTGTTGCCAATCAAATGAAGACCAATCAGGGGCGAGCTCTTCTTCCTGGAGATAAGCACAAAGCACTACTGCCAACTACTGAGCTGGAGGGGAACTACAGGTGTGTCCTAATTCCATACAATATACTATAAAGTCTACATTATGTACTCTTTTGACAGTACTTTATAGTAGTATTAATTACTGTACTCCACTGTTAAACATCAATTAAACTATGATTTTGGAAACACTACTTATAATTTCAAGTTTTAAAATGTATCAAAAAGCTAGTGAAACTTCTTTTCTAGACTTTATAATTTATATATTTTTTTCTGAGCTGTTGCTGGAGATGTTGGACTAAAGTCCACAGTTGTATCTCTTTTTATTCCAGCTGTAAAAAACGGCTTAATTTCTGTTATGTCCCTGAACACCACACTAAAAAAATCCAGTGATTTTAGTCTGAATGCTGATATTGTATAGAGTAAAATTCAAGCACTTTTCAAGCACTCTCAAGGTATCAAAACCAAAAATTTCCAGACTCTCGAAGCCTTCTCAAGACTCTCAAATTTACATCTAAATTGTTACAATTAATGCAAATGTGAAAAATAAAGTTTACATAATTTCTTTACACCCACAGCGATCAATGTTTGCTGTTTAATTTACCAGCTGTTTATATTAACTCTGATCGAATGTTTTGATCAGGATTATTTAATGCTCACCCCTTTATCCACCGACGCTCTGATGCTCAGGCTCCTGCTGCCAGTCTCTCCCCTCACCATGGCTGTTCGCAGCTACAGGAGCGAGGCAAGAACAAGTTTAATACAAAGTCAGATCAGTTCCTTCTTCTTCTTATGCCGAGTTCAGTGTCTGTTAAGATGGTCACTGTGTCAGATTAGGCAACTATAGGGTCATAAATTCTTGCCGTGACTCGAGCAAGAAACACGACAGACTACATGTTGGTCCCCGACCAATCACAGCTTGCTGTCTATGACAACCTGCGTGATGTCATCAGGAAGGAGGAGCTACAGACTGACTTCTGGGAACAGGAACGTAAAAACAAACACGGCGTCGAAGTGGTGTGTGCGATACTGGCTGTCTTGTGCACCAACAACATCATTCCTCTTTCAGATCACCATGTTTACAGGTGAAGAGCGCTCTGTACTCCTATTGGTCAACATCACTGAGCACGTTGTGGAATTTGTCGTACTCAGCAAGAGAAGGCAAAAAAATTCGGACACGCTCATCTTTCTGTCGGGACGTCGTGAGGCGTCCCAGATGTGGCGTCGGTTGTCGTCCGCTATGATACAGGACACGGGATGAAACCATCACTTGTTGCGCCCGATGCCCATTTTCGTTCCCGACGCCCTCCACCTGTCGGGTCGGGCTGACATCGTGTAGTCTGAATCCAGCATCAGGCTTTAAAATTATATTAAAATATGTGAAGAGTTTCATTCCAACTCGCTGTTCATCCACTTCTCCAAATTTCTCTCATTGAGATTCATCTAAACATTTATAATTCTGTCCTCAAATAATGTGAGAGAGAGAGAGAGTGTGTGTGTGTGTGTGTGTGTGTGTGTGTGTGTGTGTGTGTGTGTGTGTGTGTGTGTGCATGTGCGTGTGAGAGAGAGTGTGTGTGTGTGTGTAGTTACCTTCTCCTCTGTATCCTCCCACTCCACCTCAGACAGATCCACACTGTTGTAGTTTGGCTTCGGCCTCAGTTTCTTTCCATCTTTATACTGTAGGACAGAGGACACACTGTGACTGTGTGTGTGTGTGTGTGTATGTGTCAGTAGTGAAATACTGTATAACCATCCTTATAAATACTTAATACCTTTTCCCCTTAATGGACCCTTCAGGACATCTGCTACACTGTAATAGTACATCTCCTACTTTAAATAGAGATCTAGTAAATCAGAGCTGCTGCGGCTCCGGAGCTACATTTGTCTGCTGCTGTAATGAAACAGGACTCACCAGAGGTCGAAGGTCAGGGTGAGCCAGGATGTAACCGTTGTTGGTGATGAGGAAGGCGTAGCCGTGAGCTCCGAGCTGTGGAGGAAGAAGAAGAAGAAACACATGAAAGGAAGCTCAGGGAATGTTGATGTTTAAGCTTTTATTGTGAAATCTCATTTCTTATTCTGGATTGAAACAGAAAAGTGAGGCAGAAACAATTCAAACATTTCCAAGAACACATCCTGAACAGGCCTGAGCTCACCATGTATCTGGGTGCCAGCTTCATCACCTCCATCAGTGGGATGTCAGAGCCAACCACGCCCAGCAGGATCCCATGGGACAGCTGGAGAGACAGGCAGTGGGGTCACTATAAACTTTATCATACAGAGTTTAGACATCTGAAGAAACTGACACTTTACACACCATTTACACACCGGAGGCATTTTTTTCGTACAATTAATTCGCACGTCAATATATTTTTCAATATGTTGTTTTTGTCATGAGTACTTTAACACAGAAAGCGAATATTACTCGGCAAGAAAGTGACGTCATTTTTTTTTCGGAACGAGGTTAATATTTCTGAGCTTTCGCACGGCGAATAAAGGCATCAACCAATCACGCTGTGCGGCGCGGACGTCACATCACAACTCTGGACCTGTTGATTGTTTGTGTCATAAAGACAATGAACTCAAGGACGACGTGTGGAGCAGCATCAGATGCAGGATAGTGAGCAGCTGATGTAGTTTACTTTTGGATATAGTAGTTGTTAAAATATACAATTTACATGCTAATGTTCTGTGTGAAGCTCACAGAAATGGAGGGGGATTAGTTTTGGAGGTCATGAAGTGTTGGGTAAACTTTGACCTGCTGCTGGTTCTAGATAAAAAGTCAGGGGATCAACAGTCATTAGCATTCATCCTCTGGACACCAGAAACGTCTGTACAAACTGTCATCTCAATAAAATCTAATATTTGTTGAGATATTTCACTCTGGACCAAAGAAAGACACGTCAACATACAAAACAAAACTATCGGCTTCACGGTTAATGTGCCATGTTGTTCTTCGCTCTTAGATAAATGTGCGTTAGCGTCGTCACTGACCGTTTCCTTCTTCTTGCTGAACACCGGCATGGCCACTGAGGTCATCAGCAGCAGACTCTGAGCTTTGGTGGTGAAGAGCTGAGACACAGCAGCAAAACATTCACGATACTTTCAAACACGATACTTTAAAACTTAAATGATGGATGACGGAAAAGATTTTTAAAAAGTTGGATAGACATTTAAAATGGCAACACAGAGTTACTTCTCTACCCGGCTGATGTGCCTTTGAGCAGGAGAACTGAGCCCATGTAACCTGTGGTCAGATTGAACGATGCTAAGTGGACAAAATAACAGCACCACCTTATAATCAATAGCTGTATCCTATAGTAACCTCATGAAGCTTATAATGTGAGTTTTGTTTTGAGATCAAAGGTGAGGATTCAACTCCGGGGTCACTTTTTAGGTCACAGTTTGTCCTGGTGTTCCTTTTTTTTTAATTTTCTATACAAAGAATATCCTTCATCATCTATATATGTAGCATATAATATACATACATATATATGAAAAACATATTCTTTCTTATCTATACACAAATATAATATGCTGTTTATTGTGACACTGTATGCAGCTGGTGCAGATCTGACATTGACCTCCAGGTGGCGCTGTAGGACTGCTGCAGTTTTGTGTACATTTAAAAACACTCTGGTGGTAAAAGTACTTCAATTTAAACCAGTGGTTCTCAACATGAGGGCCAGGACACTCCAGGAGGTCATGAAATATATGTTTATATATGTCTTAAAGGCATTATTGAAAATTTTTTGTCAAAATCTGAAACTTTTCTCTTCCTGTAACGTGCCGGAGCACAAAAAGCAAATGAAAATGTGAATAGAGAGTTTTGGGGCAACTGAGGCAACAAAAACCTGCAGGTGTTGATGTTCTGAAACTAATTTGAACTGTGTTAACTTCCAAAACTTCAACAATGTTTAAGCATACGTGGCCTAAAACCTCCTCTCCTCTTCATCCTTCTCCTTTGTCCCGCCTACTCTTTAACTCTCAATTTAAGTGTGAAGTAAAACCACAAACACAAAGATTTATCTCAGTATTAAAAGATAAAACCATATTCAGGGACTTTGAGGGAGTCTGGAGCCAAACAGGAACACAGACAGATGAAGAACTGACTGTTTATCTAAAACTACAACTCCTTCTTCTTTACCTCCTTGGTGTTGGGAAGCTGCCGTGGCGATGGAGGGAAAGGCCCAGAGGATCATGGGAGAATGAGCCGAAACACAGGGAGGAAGGAAGCAGACGGACAGATGATGGTGAAGTGATGATGATGATGGTGGTGATGATGATGATTGTAGTTCACCCCAAGCGAAAATGTAGAAAAAGGTTTTAATACTTTATATCTGACATAATTAAGGAAAATGCTTAAAATATGAATCCCCAGTCCAAACAATGAACTGCTCCTTTAAGCTCTCTGATTGGCCGGCTCAGCTCACCACAGTGTCCATGTAGGCCTCCGTCCAAATGATGTCATGGTCGTGGTTGATGACCATTGGTCGGCTGAGCACGTGCAGGTACTCCATGACGTTTTCCTGCACGTCGGCCAGCGTGGAGATGTGTGTGTAGTAACCTGAGGATGAAACACAGAAACACACAGTATATGACTGCACATGTGCAAAGAAACACACACACACACACACACACACACACACACACACACAGACCGCTGACCTTTGTTGTTGCAGGCGATCCACTTGGTGTTTTGAGCGAAGGTCATCTCTCTGCCGATCAGGTAGGTGAAGACTCGCACCTGAGCAGAGAAACACACCTGTTTACGGCGAGCTGTGTGTTGTGGCGTGATTCGGTGCTTCCTGCTATGGTTGAATGTTTTCTTGAGGTCTTAAATTGTGAACTTTCCAAAAACAAACCATGTTTTTTTTTTGGAATATATGACTTCTCTTCCCAGGAAACCAGGATTTCTATCTAAGTTTAAAGTCAGAAAACAGCTCGTCTTCTCGTTTTTGGTGTCACTGATGAAATGTGTTGCTCCTCCTCCTCCCTCCTGCTATTGGCTGCTGAATCTGGGGACCTGCAGCCAATCACGGCCCATCTGGAGGTATATAAAACGCTGAGGAGCTGCATTTCTGCTGCCTGTTTACACCCAGGGTGTATATTGAGCCATTTTGTATGTTCGGAAAGGAAGTGATTTTGCTGTTAGATTTCAGTCAATCAATTCATTATTTTTAGTTCTTTGTATCTTAACTTTACTCCTTCTTGCCATGAAGCCCTGCAGGGGAGAGCTGCCATTTCTGTTATATTCCCTTTTCTCCTGTTTGTTAGTGTTGATAGGGTTAGTACGGAGCCCCGGAGTGGCCATAGAGACAAAAAAACATTTTGAGGCCACGTTTTACTACATCAAGGGCACGAAATGCTATTGCGTGTGCACGAGATACAATTCGTTACCACGTTTTGGTTAATTCGTGCACACGTCTTAATCCAAGTATACCCAGTGTGCGTAAAGACGCACACAGCTCATTCAACAACACCGTTAGCTATCCCCTAAATACAAAAAAAGAGTATTTATGGACTGAGGTTTTTCGGCAAACTCGTATGTGTGCCACGTTACGCATACAAGTGCCTTACGCGCGCTCCTCCAGGAACAAGCGGTGCCCGTACACCAAATACCAGACGCTCGAGCTGGAGAAGGAGGTCCTGTTAATCATGTACCTCACGCGGGACCGGCGGCATGAGGTGGCGCACGCGCTTAACCTGACAGAGCGGCAGGTGAAGATCTGGTTCCAGAACCGGCGGATGAAAATGACAAACACAGCAAACAGAGAAACAGTGCGTAAGGGACTTGTATCCGTAACGTGGCACACATAAGAGTTTGCCGAAAAACCTCAGTCCGTTTTCTGACAACTTGCCAGACAATTATAGCTTATTCCAACCTTCTGCCCTGAAGGCATATTAGGGCTAGTTAAAAACAATGCAAATATTAGAGTAAAGGTCCATGGTTAATGCATGAACATGATTAATTTAGAATGTAAGAGAGCAAACCCATAGACAATGGAGTTACTGAATGTTTTAGAAAAAAAGAAAAAGCATATAAACAGCTGGCAAATAGCTCTTTTTTGTATTTAGGGGATAGCTAATGGTGTTCTTTAATGAGTTGTGTGTGTCTTTACGCATGGTGGGTATACTTGGATTAAGACGTGCACACGACTTAACCAAAACGTGGTAACGAATTAATCAAAAAGTGGTAACGAATTAACCAGCAAACTGACTCCTCATATTCTAATGTTACTCCCCTCTCCACTAGACCAACTTGGGGTCGTAACAGTTGTCTTTAAAGCCACTATGTGTAGAATCTTTTTTTAATTTTAGTATCTTTTTTGACACCATCACTCGGTGTACACTGTTATAATTAAAGCTCTTAACAAGATGCTGCAACCAACGTAACCTCCAACCATGAGCTCCTGACGTCCCTCCACATTCTGTCTCACTGACTCGTTTCTTGAGGTAACAGTTTGGGCTTCAATAGCAGTCATAGAACAGTTTCTAATGATGTGTGTCCTGTTCTGATGTTTTTTTACTGTACGCAGGGGCATGAAAGAAGAACCTGTCACATGCAGCCATTGTGGGAGTGATTGTCCAGGTGTTTGGGTTGTTTAAGGAGTTTTGTTCCAGGACATTTACTTTTAAAGTTTTTCTGCACTTGATGCTCCTCTGACGTACTGACATTATTCCAACAAAATTTTGCCATTTAAGCATGAAATTGACTGGATCAGTAATACTGCACTTTGTGACAGCATGCAGTAATATTTAGCTAATGTGCACACAGACATACAGGGAGGCTCATGCTGATGTTAATTTCACTGGTGAAAGGTAGTTTATTCTGCTGTTAACTGGGGGGGGGGCTGCTCACCCTGCGCTCAGGCCAGTTGAACTCCTCAAAGACAGACTCAAAGTCCTCCATGGCTCCGTCTGTGATCAGCATGATGGCCTGGTTACACATGCTGCCCTGACCGTTCACCCTCGCCTGCACACACACACACACACACACACACACACACACAAAGAGTTTAAAGAGAAACAACTTCAAATGACTCCAGTCCAACTTCAACAAAACACAAAATAAGAACCATCTATACTCTCGGAATACTAGGGAATACAGTAGCTGTCTCTCAATTCAGGGGCCGCATCCTTTCAAGGACACGGACTTCGTAGACCACTAAGGCCGAACCGAACGCTGTTAAATGAGACGGTCTGGTCTACATAGGATTTCCTATTTGCGTCATCAGCGTCACAAAGCGCCACTCCTGTCACCCTTGACAGCTGCCGTTGATTGTTGAGGTTTTTAAGGCCTTCTTGGTTTTTTTTAACATTTGTAGCGTTAGCTAATCGAGTGAGTTGAATACTTTTAATACATATACAATAAATTTACAAGTATAATCCTGCTCAGCAGCTGCTGACGGTACGTTTGGGGACGGCATATTCTCTTGCACGTGATGATTCTTGGGATAGGTTGGGCCACAAAGGATCCAGCAGATCCAAATTCGGGAAAAGAAGGCCGCATTTGAAGGAGTCTTTGAAATGGGACGGCCGCATGAGACGCATTTGGTCTTCAAATGCAGCCTTCGAAGGATGCAGCCCCTGAATTGAGGCATCACATTCAATTCAGGATTTGAGTCCTGCAGCCTTAAATTTTTATGACATTCTTAAGAGTTAGTGTCGAAGCTGGATTACCAGCCAGACAAATCAGGGACAGAAATCCAGGGGCCCAAAACCCTCAGGTTCACTGTGTGTCAACTGGTTTTAGGAGCTGCAGTATTGTGCAGCATCCACATATACAGTATACTGTACACCACACGTCAGAATAGGACATTTTCGGGGGTCTTAAGCTACATGCTTTGTAACATCCTGTAGGAGTCAACAGCAACAGTGGTAACTAATTAAGTTCATATTTTAGTTTCATTTTGTGCCATCAGTCTTTTTGCTCCTGGGATCATTAAGAGACACAAACCTCACTGAGGATTTTGAAGGACTCCTTCATAGCGTTCTTGATCTTTGCTTCTCCTTTAACATGCAGCTCCTCCACCAGCAGCTTAAAGTGCTGAGAGAGAGACAGACAGACAGACAGAGAGAGAAACAGACAGACAGACAGACAGACAGACAGACAGAGAGCGAGACAGACAGAGACAGACAGAGAGACATGACAGATAGAGAGACAGACAGACAGACAGACAGACAGAGAGACAGACAGACAGACAGACAGACAGACAGACAGACAGAGAGAGAGAGAGATGTCCTACATCATCAGATGGTATTGTAATGACATGAAGACAGTTTTAAGATATTTGTCTCTGAAACTTTTGCTGCACTGACACACAATGAAGGTGAATTATTAGAATTTCATTTGTGGTTCAAAGTACTGAAAAATATAATTTGTAAAATTTAACAGCAGTGTGTCTGTCCAGAAACAACGTCCTGGTTACTGGGACGGTTTTTATTGGGACTTTTCTTCAGCAGAAACCTTAAACCCAAGACTTAACCCTTTATAGACATTAGGACTGGACACAAAATGTCCTCTCTCTAAAGGTCTCACACTCATGTTGGTCCTCACAAAGATAAAAGTACTGTACAAAAACACACATACAGACACACAGAGCTCCAGGTCCAGCACTTGTTGTGGTGCGAGAAGAAGTAGGCCAAGAGGTTGATCTGACAGTGACGCTGAGGGTATTCCTCTGTGTGTGTGTGTGTGTGTGTGTGTGTGTGTGTGCGCTAAGACGCCTCCTCAGCTCTTTAAGCCTCCATGAAGCACATAATGGTCTTACCTCTCTGTTGTCCAAGTCGGCCTGGACCAGAGTGCCTTTGAAGCACGGCTCCACGTAGCTGACGTAGTCAGTGTACTGCACACAGGAGGAGACACAGTACAGCTGAAACGATCAGTCCATTAATCAACCAGTTGATTGACAGAAAGTTAAAATCATCCTTTAAGTCCATCATCCTTTCTGGTTCCAGCTTCACTTAATGTGAAGATTTGCTGCTTTTCCTTTGAATGATAATAATAATGTTAATGTTGTTAATAATGTTGAGGTTTGGACTGGTGGTTGTGAAGGAGTCACTTTGGGCTCTGGCTCATTGTGACGCCATTTCTCACTATTTTCACAAGTGTTTACAAACCAATCAATCAACCACAGCTGTTCTGTAAATACCATGTGCATCCTGTGACGATGTGCATAGTACACAGTACTTTATAATGCTTGTTGTATGTAATGTGCATGCTTGTCTGTGCCCGGGGACTGAATGAGCTTTTAGCTAAATGCATCAGATTTCAAGTATTGAAATTTATGTTTATTTTACGTGATCCCTGTCAAATAAATAAACACATGGATTAACCAACTCCAACAGTAAAATCCTGCTTTTACATGAATGATGAGGAATAATCATCTATCAGATATAATAGTACAACAGGCACAGGGGGCATTTACTACTTTAACTACATTTTCCTGATTATCACTGAGTATTTTCACAGTGTGGTATTAGTACTTTTACTGCAGTAAATGATCTGAATACTTCCTCCACCACTGCTGTAATGTGACACTGTGTTTGGTCGTTGAAATTAGTTTTTTTTCCTCACTGCGATGACGTTGACGAAGTCGTTCTCTCCCAGGGTGTCCAGGATGGTGTTGATGGTGTGTTTGGCGATGGTCATCTTCAGCCCCTTCATGCTGCCGCTGATGTCCACCATGATGATGATGTCTTTCGGGGACGTGGCTGCCTGGATGTACCTGAACACGGGAGGATAGACACTTTTTATTTATTCATATAACAGCACAACATTTATTCATATTACACTTTTTATTGCATTTATTAAACAGAGTGAATGTTGGCAGAGACGTCCCTCACAATATCAAACACATGAGCCGTTATTAAATAAATAAAAACAGTCAAATATTTAAATTGTTTTCTTCATTATGTCACTGTTATGTTATGTTATGTTATAGTGGTGTTGTCGCCGGTCAAATCACAAACAACTGAGTCATCAATATCAGATACTAAACATTATTATTTTGCCTTATTTCATGTCTCCGTTGCCCGTTTACCAGGTGTGCATGAGACAGAGCTTCATCTGAAATGAATAAATACTGATATAATAAAATAAAGATGAACTCCAATGAAACTATGAAAATAAGAATAATAAAAAATGTATGACCTTATTTTAAAAATGAACTGGTTCATATTCATTCTATGTATATATTCATATTGTTATTGACTGAAAGTAAGTAAACACGTCTGACGAAGAGTTGTATCAAACATTATGAACTTTATTTTCAGTTTCATTTCAAATCCACTGAGCTGGAGTGGAAAATGTGTCACACACTCGACCACATACAGTCATTTCAGTCAGACAACTCACATCTGAAATGTTTATTATAGCGTCAGAACAGAGTTAGAGTTTGGCGTCTAGGCTCCGACCTCGTCACCCCCACAGATATGTTTACAGAGATATTGGGGAGTGATGAGCAAATCTTAAACCCCCCCAGCGGGAGCCTGCAGGTGCAGTGGCATTGACAGGCAGAGGGAGAGATGGGACATTTTTGCAGCTTAAATATTTCGACAATTTGGGAGGGTGTGTTTGGTAGATGGTTGTGGAGAGTGAGGGATGTCACGTGTGTTTATTGCAGTGCAGCTCGAGTTGACTGCCTGAACGAGCTCGCAGGCGTCGCTCCATATATACAGGAGTGAATACGTGTCTGACATCTACAGCTCTTAATATATTATTTAAAGAACCAAACCTTCATTTCTTTCTTAACGATACAAAATCTGCCTT